>VXBQ01004156.1:532421-595089 GCA_013400175.1 Phainopepla nitens | reverse complement strand
GAGACGTGCCACTTCCTCAATGCCATCTTCCTCTTCCTCTTCAGGGAGCTCAGGGACACTGCCCTGGTCAGGGACTGGGTCATCAAGAAGATCAAGGTGGAGTTCGAGGAGCTGCTCCAGGCCAAGATGACGGGGAAGGTGCTGGAGGGGCTCAGCCTCAGGGAGGTCTCTCTCGGCGATGTCCTGCCCGTCTTCAAGTCCGTGAAGCTCATCCGGCCGGTGGCCTGCAGTGAGGAGGGCTGTCCCGAGGAGCTGGGCTTTGAGGTGGACCTGGAGTACAACGGTGGCTTCCACCTGGCCATCGACGCCGACCTGGTGTTCGGCAAGTCGGCGTACCTGTTCGTGAAGATCTCCCGGGTGATGGGGAAGCTGAAGCTGGTCTTCACGCGCCTGCCCTTCACGCACTGGTTCTTCTCTTTTATGGACGACCCCGTGATACTCTTTGAGGTGAAGTCTCAGTTCGAGGGAAGGCCCATGCCTCAGCTCACTTCCATCATCGTGAACCAGTTCAAGAAAGTAATTAAGCGCAAGCACACCTTACCCAATTATAAAATCAGGTGAGTTGTCCTGCGTCCTCAGAGTTACCTTAGGTGGTGTGCGGCAGAATTGTTGTGTTGCTCTTAATGCGTATTTAGCCCGGAACATTGCTTGTCTGCTGGCGGAAGCTTTCCATGAAAGGAAGGATCATTTTCCATTTATAACAGGTGAAGAAGCCGTTGCGCAGTGAGGTTGTTACATGCCCTCATCTGGATGTAAATAAGTGGCAGAATTAATAAGTAGGAAAAGCTTGGGATCTTGTCAGGTGTGTGACAGTAAGACCGTGATCCCTCTTTGGGAGAGGTGGCAGGATGCCTCCTGGACACTGTGTGCGTTTGGGGTGTCCTCCCAAGCTTCTGCCCCTGGTGAGCCACCAGGGCAAGACTTGTGGCTGATGCTTACCTCTGGAGGTGAGGTGATTATTACTTGATAAAAGAAAGGGTAGAGTTCACCGTCTAAGGAATATTTTTGAGATCCCATGATATAGCCAGTCCGCTTCTTTTCTGGTCTGCTTAATTCCCTCAGTGATTTTGGGGGAAGTCTGAAGGTTGGTAACAGAGCTGTCACCACTGCTGTGGAATGTAAAACTCTGAGGGACCTTTTGGGGTTTTTCTGTGTATTATAGTATGTTTTCTTTTACAAATGCACACACTGCGGCATTGTATAGTGAGTGTAATCAAAGTGCACTGATACTTCTGTAGCAGAAGTGGTGAGGAGCATGTTTGCTTTGTTTCTATCCCCTGATATTGATATTAAATGTCTTAGCACTGCTCAGGTACTGCGTTTCTTTTCTGTTGTGTCTTACCACTCTGAGGATACCATATTTCCTTTCTCTTTTGTTTGTTCTTTGTAGCTTTTGTTATGTGTTAAGTAAGGATTTTAGGTTTGTTTACCACATTCTTCTGCAATAAGCCTTTCCCCTGAAATTCAGGAGAGATGAGTAACTGAAAATGCCTGTTTGAATTTTGAAGTGTAATTGGTTTTGTAGTGGTGTAATTTCTGAAGCCTTTTCAGCTGGTCCCCCTGCAATTGAATTTATAAGTGCTCTCATAAAAGTGGATTTTTAAAATATCCAAGATTTGGATAGCTCTGAGAGGCCTCTGAGTAGTTTTTTCGAGTAATGTAGTGATTCGTTCAGATTTTGAGGTAGTGAATTGCTCTCCAGAAGAGAGCAATGCCTGGACAGCAGGGAAGCTGTCAGGGCGAGTTTGCTTCTTTCTCTTACTGTTTTGAAAGAGTGAAGCTGTAACCTGTGGAGAGGAGCCCGAAGGAGAGGTTGGGATAGCACAGTCGTGGTGCAGAGTCAGCACTCTCAGCACACCTCCAAAGAACAAATGAACTTTGCACTCCCCGCACGAGTTTTTAGGGTTCCTGTGCAGCCGGTGGTGATGTGCTCCTCCCCTTCAGCGGATGAAGACAGGCATCTTCACTCTGGCTCTGAGAGAGGCACGTGGACAGTGAGGTGTTCTCATCATTTACTTGGAGATGGTCAATTTCCCACGTGTTTCTCAAACTTTCTGCCACCGTAAAGAATGAATGAGGCATGTGTGAGGGACTGGAAGGGCACATAAGGAAAGAAGCAGAGTGCAGAGCCTGAGACAGAAGTGAGAAGTGTGATGATAGAAGGTAACTAACACCGAGAATGATATATGAAGCATAAATAATTGTAAAACTGAGAAGAATTAACAGTTAACTTAAAATGTTCTCCTTGGTTAAAGGAGTTGGGAATCCATGAATGCTTCAGAGGAAAAAGCAGTATCATAGCTGATTTTCACACTAGGCAGTGGGCTGGTAGCCTGCTGTGTTCAGTGAAACAGTGCCCAGCTCTGGTGGTGTTAACCTTTACATTTTATGCCGTGTTCTGAATGTATCATTCCACCCCCCGTGTTGGGAAGGGGGCACTGAGGCAGGACACAAAGCTCAGTGCATTAATGGCATTGTCCTAAGGAAGGAGGGCTGGGTCAAGGGTGTTCCAGCTGTCCATAACATGGCCTTTAAAGCTTCAGGTGGGATCCTTTAGCTGTCCACAGTGGCCCAAGATTTTGTGGAACACAGACTGAAACTACAAATTGTTCACCAGCGTGTCCCAGCTGAGTTTAGGCAGGTGAATCCCCCAGGCTGGTCACAGCTGAGTAGTAACCATACACTCCTGGCAGTGGCAGAGCTGAGAGTTCAGGTGTTACCGAGAGCTCGTCTGGAAAATCAAGTCCCTTGCTGATGAGATGCATAAGTGGGGCTTTAAACAGAATTGCAAGATTACACTGGGTTTGGGATTATGTTATGATAATATATTTCTTAGCAAAGAATGTATAGGAGAAAGTCAGGAGTTTCACAACTGCTTAATAACCTCTTACCTTGCTTAAAAGTTTCTCGTCTGCATGGAAGGTGATTATTCTATGCCAGTTTTTTTCCTATTGCCTATACGTCCTTAAGTACACAGCATTTGCTTCCATGTGTAGTTCAAAACCTTTTTGATGTCTCCCTACACTTGCTCAAGTAACTTTGTAAATAAAACTTTGAATAGCAGTGATTACCTTGTGAACAAAAGTACTTGGAGGGTGAGGAATTCTCTCTTCATCTGGTTAAAAGAGGCACTTTGCTACTCTGTTGGTAAAACAGATGAGTTTTCTCTTGTTTTAAGGTGTTAATTAGAATATAAAAATATGCCATTTTCTTTGTCTTTTGTATTAGGCAACTTCTAGAGGTTATTACTGAGTGGTGAATGGCATATAAAGAGAATTTTTGCCAGTAGTTGATTTTGAACATCCTGTAACTGTTTGTGTTACAGATCCCAGCCTCATCTGTTATTTAGATACAAAATACTGTATTTAAAAAAATGTATATTCATATGTGTATTGGCTGTTGCTGCAGCCAAATTACTACACAATTACTTTGTGTTCTTTCCAGTTAGGTCTAAAATCTATGCAGCACAGCAGTGATGAGCAGGATCATATTTTGTATCATCCATATTTCTGCAGACTTTGTGTGATCTGCATAACTGTACCTTGAAGGTAGGAAAAGGCATCCTGCATTCCTGCTGCTCTCCTAAGAGCCTGTAGGGAAAGGCAGTGTAGCCTAGTAAGTGCATTTAAAGTTTGTCTAGCATTTTATACACATTTTTCTCCATAAAAGCAACTGTCTACTAATTGAAAAAGAAGGGTTGAGCTTTATGTCTAAACTAATAAGTAGTAATTTGTGTTTTACTCTAATAGCATGTAATCACTTTTGTCTGTCTCTTTGGTAAATGTGCTTGTGTCTGGCAAAACCACCCTATTTTGTGTCTGCTCTGCCATTGAATGGGAATTGCTGTCTTGTGTAGTAGAATTTGAGTAAATCCCTGGATATAAGGCTGCTGGTAAAATCCAGTGAACATAGGCTGGGTTTTTTGTTTGTTTTTTTTTTTTCCTTGTCATCGTGGATAAAGGATTTATGCAATTCTACTGAGAACAGCAAGAGTTAAATTTTTGTATTTAATATTAATGTATTTGTTGCTTTATAACAGAAATGCAGACAGCTTTTCTGCAAACATTTTGGTATGTCAGAGCAGTGTATTGTTCAGATATGGGGAAGATCTAATACAACCTTGTTTTCATGTAGGTTTCCTTTAATAGACCAGGGCAGTGAATACTATCAGCTCAAAGTGGAGTTTATCCTGTGACCTGAGTCCAGCCTTTGGATTTTCATTGTATACACTCTAACAGTTCTTTAATGCTATAGACACTGTTCGTGTTGGTTTTAACTTTATCATGTCCTTTTGATCGTGGCTCTTGGAGTGGTTAACACCAAGCTGCAGTTCCTTGCAGTTTAGGGTTTAGAGGCACAGAGTGAGGACTATTTCAGGTGTCTGTCTCCTTGCTTGATGGGGCTGTTGCAGGAGTCATGGGCTCATCTGTGTTAGTTCTCTAATGAGCTCTACCTTGCTCATTAACCTTTAATTAAGTTGCTTATGGTGACAGCCTTGCTGTGCCCCCTCTCACCTCAGGTTTATCAGGACACTGATTATGCTGTGTCCAGCCTGTTTGTAACAGATGGGTGTGGTTTTGCTCTTTTGCACAGCTCCTGATCTTGCTTTTAGATTCTGGAGAGGTTCGGGTTTTGGGTTCCTTCTCTAGGCAATAAAAATACACTTTGCCATAATGCAGATACACAGCCTGTTGTGTATATGAAAAGTCATTTTTCTGCCAAAATTTAACTTCCTGGTGTTTCTTAAGCAATGGTGTAAAAAAACCTGACAGCTGTCTTTTTTTTTTCCTTAAATTAAACATGTCACAAGTTCATCCGTTCAGATTCTAAGCAGACCAGATGTTGCCTAAGCAGTTCTGTATATTTTAGGAACACTTTGTTTCTTAGTGTGTTGTATTAAAAAACCCAAACATTTCATATTGATACTAGCCTGCTTTGAGAAACTGTTTTGTTTTAATGCATGCTACCACAAAGAGGAATAACTTTCTTTTCTTTATAAGTATTCTCACAAAGCATTGCTTCTACCATTTCTCTATTGGATGTTCAGATGACCTCATCTGGCCACTTCCAACATGAATTATCCTTAGAACTGATCATTTGCAATATATTTAGTCATGTTAAATAGTTTGATGCTTTATTTGGAAGCTGGGGCTATATTGAATTTCTGTGGGAAGAACAATTAGACAAGCCTATTTTTATTTACCATTATAGAATGCAATTTGAGAGTTACATAGTAGTTTCCTATTTTGGCAAAACTTAAGCCTAGAAGTAATGTAAATAGCTATTGATTTGAATTGTGTCTTACAATAGAAATTACTTCATAATGAGGAAATGGAGGTATTGGAAAAAGTATAAATTTTTAAAAAAAGTACTATTCACATGATGAGGCAGGAGTACCTGAAATAATCAGATCTTGGGACTGTGATCATATCTTTGCTCCAGAGACCTTTCTCTGTAGCTGCTGCAAAGAGAGGGTTTTTCTTTTTGAGTGGATTCCTACTGTAGTTGATATGAATCTCTCCCTAGTTAAATCTGTAAGACACTCCTGTGGGAAGTTCTCATTCCTACTGCTGCTGAAAGGAAAGAAGGGTGGTTTGTTTGTTGGTTCTGTTTATTGGTTTAACACCATGCCTGTTTCAGGTACAAGAATCATCGCCTGTACAAAAGCATTACAAAAGCCTCCAGGATCTGAGTCCTTTTCTGTTCTGCAGAGTTGGTGGTAAAGCAGCACTGTGATTTTCAGGCTCTCCCAGACATGCTGCCCTGAATGATGCCAGCACAGACTATTCTTATTCTGCCAGTGGCAAAGTGGTGATAACTTCACTCAGTAGATCTGTCTGTAGTCAGTATTTCATGCTTGGAAGATTATCTTAATAGTGCATGGACAAGCAGTTTTTCTTTGTCTTATAGGGATTGGATAAATGGGTCTATAGGCAACACACAGTGACATGCAATGAGCACAGCCAAACTTCAGAACAGCAAATATTTTCATTTGTTTCAAGGGTGCTGTGTGTAGAAGGAAGCTTTTAATAGTACAGAGCTTTTTACTGTTTTAATTTAGGAGGGCTCCATCTCAGGCATACCTCATTTCTGGAGGGTCACTGTGTACAGATTTCTTCAGACTGTATGCAATGATATGGTACAATGTCTGTATGTAAATCTTATGTAGCTAGCAAGTTCAGTAAGGGTTTGAAACATTTTTAGTCATCTTCCCCCACTCCAGCACTTCGTGAGTTTTCACACTGCAAAGATGGAATTCTGAAAGAATACCAGTTTGAAACTGGTTCATAGTAAAGTCAGATTTAATGAGTGACCAGCTACATACCAGACATTTCCCAGTATACAGGTGGCATTCTTTACAGCTTAAGAGTGAGCCTTTTTCTGTGGTTAGTCAACAAATCTTAAATTTTCTCTTCTTACCTACAGGGTGAGGAACTAGCACATCACTGACTTGAGATGGATTAGTGAAAAAACAGGGAGACCAGAGGTATGGGACAAAGAGCAGATCTCAGTTGGAGGGAGAGAGGGATGAAGACACAGGTTAAAGGAATATGTTTTGGTGATTAGAGCTGCCTTTGCTGCAGATAGAAATCCAAGAGGCGTAATTGGTCTGACATGAAAATAGGACCTCCTTCAACTTTTCTTCCTTGCAACAGTATATAAAACCCTGTACAATAATAATGTAAAGAAAATTACCTCCTTTAATCCTTTGCTGGTTTGTATTAGAAGTTACTTGATCTTAGTCCTGCAGTGAACTTTCATGGATAGTGAATAAGGACTCTGAAAAATCTACTAACATTTATTTAGTACTTGATGGTGTTTGGCATGCACCAGCATTGGGACCACATTTCTGTTCATCTGGACTTTGATCCTGAACTGATCATGCTGCTCTGTGAACACAAACAGGGTGTTTTGATTCAGTTGTCCTAATTTGTGTTGCTTTCAGTGCATTTAAATAAAATATGAAATAGGCAGTAGTAGTGTTTATTTTTTTCAAGGCAACTTATTTCAAAATATAGATCATATAGGAGGAGTTAATCACTTTACTGAGCTGGTGGCACTAAGAAATGCTGGATTTGGTTCTGAGCCTGTCTGCTGGAGCAGGGAGGTGTGTTCAGGCTCTGGAGTTGGGCTATTCTGAACCACCTTCTACAGGCTGTATGATGATTTTTAAACTCTGTGATAGATACTGTGATTAATGTTCCCCACTTGTCACATGGAACTGAACACTGGGTTTTCCTGAAGGAGGCTGATTCAAGGAAAAAGACACAGAATTTACCTGTGAAGATGTGTAGCTAATATAGCTCTCAGTAGCTCATTGTATGTAAAAATGTAGGAGTCTTTTTCTGTCAAACCCATTTATGTATTTTAAATGCATGAAAGAGTTAATCTTTTATTGGCAAGTGCCACTTGATCAGAAAGCTCTTAAAGGCAGCCTGGGTAAGGACAGCAGGTTTCAGTGGGGTAGAGAGGGCTGGTGGAGCTCAGGCTGAAGCTGCTGGATTCACTGTTGGAGCCAGTCCTTTCATGTTGTGCCTTTCTGTGGGAAACTGCTCATCCTGCATTCCTGCAGAGACAGCCTGAAGTCACCCAGTGTGCTCCTGTGTTTGCAGTTCATGTTCACACTCGTTTGATTTAAAACTCTTGCAACATTTGGGTATTCTTGATACTGTTTTTTATTTAGAGTGTGGTAAAGGACTTTAAATTTAACACTTCTTCTACGATTACTAAGCTTAATTTTCTAAACTGAATATGGAGAGAAATTAGCAACTCACATAGATAAGTTACATTAATAGATAATTTCTGTCACCCCAGTCTGTTAAAATCTTTGAATTGTGGAACTACAAAAAACTTTGCATGATGATCTGAAACCATCCTTTCATCCAGAAAAAAAACCCATGATCCAATGTGAAGATGAAGATTCCTACACCTGCCCAGAGCCATTTGGGTACATCTGCTTCCCTGAGCACCCTTCCTTCTGGAAGGACCCCTACCCTTGTGGGGCCCTGCCCGAGTTGTTAGGTCCTCTCAGGACTCTGTAGGACCCAGCTGGAGGCTGGCAGTGTTTTAAACCTGTCTGTGGCCAAACACAGCTCTGCAAACTGCCAGGAGATGCTGGGCATAGCAGGCAATAAAGGAAAGAGAGGGGAGAACCTTAAATTTTTGTGAGGTAAAAAAAACCCACAGAAATTGTGTTCAACCCTGAGATGGGCTCTGGAGAGCTGTTTGGTTTGGTATTTTTTTCCTACTAGCTGCTTCTAATTCATTTTAGCCTTAAAATATTGTGTACAACTTACCTTCATAGCAAGTCCCCTGTTCAGTGCTGCTGGAGTTCAGCAGAATGGCCTGTGAGGAGCAGTGTCTCCAGCCTCTCCATTAAAGCTGTTTCCTGAGGAATTCTACTACAGCAACACAGTTCACACATTTTTGAAGGCTTACCAGATGTCATGAAGCTCTGTCTGAAATAGTGTATTACAGTGATCAGCTGATGATAGTTAATCAGACTCTTACACACACTCAAAGACAGTAATTAATTGCCAGATATGACTAGCATAAAATTAAATTAGGGTAATCACTTGGGAATTAATTTTTCAGCAATTTTTTGTTGCTTTAGGTGAAAAACTTACAGGGACACTTTGAGATGTAAATTCAAAAAAATTAATTCTTACTTTCTGTCTTTTAAAAATTATCTGATGATATCTAATGGAAATCATAAAACTTGCATACTTTGTTCCTGACTTTCTTAACTGAGACCTAATGCTAAGCAGGATATTTCCTGCATCAATGTCAATGGCAACATTGCTATGAGAAGTGCTCACTCAGAAAGAAATGTGTACAAATATTAAAATTTACTTTTGTAGTGGCATTAAGTACAAGATTATGTGGTGGTGTTTGCCCATGAAATGAAGATAGTAATACTGGTAGTAACTACTGCCTCATACGTAAAATGCTTTAAATTATGCTTAAACCTGTGAAAAATACCCTGTCACCTATGTTTCATATGTAGTATCTTGAAGGAAACCCATTGAATAGTAAAAATGGACTTTTTCTTGAACATCACTTGTGTAGCAAATGGCTTAAACCATTATTAAAGCATTATTCCTGTTTTCCTGAGCTCAAATAGGAAGAGTGGAAATGGAAGATCCCAGGCACCAGCCTTCCTGCTGGTGTTTGGATCACCTCTGAATGATCTGGCTTTGTGCATGCTTCCTAAGTCATTAACCAGAGGAAAGGACTCCAAAAGCTTCAACAGTTGTGTGGGGTTTTTTGTTGGTTTGGGTTTTTTTTTTTTTAAGAATAACTGCATTCTTGGTAACAAAATTTGATGCAATATGTTAGGAGAAACAAAACAAGGCTAATGTTTCCAAGCAAAGAGCCCAGTGAATTAGGAAGGGAGGTGGGGTGGGAACAGCAGTGTTAGGCAGTGGTATTGTTCTAAAACAATACTGCAAAAACTCAGATGGTTTTTTCTTTTCCTCTGAATGAAGGGCAAATTAGAGAAAGTATCCAAATTCATAATTTGAGCAGCTGCTTCTATCAAATGTAATCCTGAGTCCTAAGTGTAACTTGCCATGAGTGATGCAGGATTTGGAAAGTGCAGGAATCCTTCTGTTGATTAACCTCCCAAACCCCTCCTGTGTTGGATTGTCAAGTGTGGTGCCACAGGTGGTGTCCAGGCTGAGCCTCTGTGTTATTTGATCCTGTTTACAGTGTGGTTCTATTAATAAAATGCTGTGCCTTGCCTGGGGTGTCATCTTTGCTTGGGGCACAGCTGGCAGGTACACGGCCGTGGTGGGTCCCTGTGTGCCCTCCCCACCACTGCAGCCCCTGAGCTCTCTGCACACCAGGCCCAGAACGAGTGCTGCTCACAGCTTCAGGGGGAGCTGGCAGTCACCCCAGCCTTGGAAATGCTGCCACGAAGCCTGAGCTCCCAGGCTGTGAACTGGAGCATCTTCTGTCTTGGCAGAAGTGACTGGATAAATGCAGATTGAGGAGAAGCTTCTGCAGTTTGAGCATTTTTAAAGCTAGCTGGAGGAGTGAGGATAAACCTTGGGAAGCTCTCTTGCCTACAATTCACAACAGATACAAATATTTTTTCCCTTTTGGTTTACAGCTGTCAGAGACTGCTTTCAGCAGAGACAGTTGTTTTCTGTCTAAGCAGCCTAAGAGATGTCCCTTTTTCTCACATGGATATAGGCTAGGGTTTAGAGCAGAGGATTAGAACTCTCCAGCTCAACAAGTGAGTCGTGTTCAGAGCTTAGGCTTCTCAAAGAACATCATCATCTTTTTGCTCTAACCAGGATTGCAGACAGGTGATGTTTGTGGAGACTCGAGACTTCCTTGTGGGAGAACATTCTGCTGACGTGAGCAAAAGCTAATGTTTGCCTGGCATCAGTCACTGGGCCCAGTCTCTAACCCAGCTGGCTGAAGGCAGAGTTTTGGTGTGGCCTGGGCTTTATGTAGAAGAATACCTCCTCGAGCAGGGACACGGAGTGTTTTTGCAGAAGTTGGACAATCCAGCCTTGTCTGAACTGCGGCCTCATTGGGGCCTGCAAAGGCCTGAGTCGGTGGCTCAGTTGAAATTAGTTTAATCTATGTGTTTTGTAAGTATGCCAGTTATAGAGTGTGTTAGAGACAGGTTAAAAAAATGAGCCAATTAGGCAGAACCTTGGTGACAATTGGTATGTAAACTATTTTATCATATATAAGAGATAAGCACAACAAATAAAGGGGATTTTGCCATTTTCACTGCATCAGTGCAGGCGTCGTTTCCTTCTCCCCCCATCTTTGCCAGCTCTTCGTTGAAGGTACCCTGTGTCATTTCTACTGCTTTATTTGCTTTTTTTGTGTGTGTGCTTTTGATTTTTTATTATTTTTTCCTGCTGCTGTTTCCCCTGAATGCCTGAAAGCTGGTTGCTAAGCCCCACCTACTTCTCTATCAGCTCTACATGAACATAAGCACATTCTGCATTTTCTGTTCCATTTGAAGCAAAGCCACAACAATTCAGGCCTTTTGGTTAGACAGGAAAATTTCATCTTCATCCTGTCTGAATTACAGCAGGATTTTCATCCCTTAATTTGAATCAACAGAACCTGAAAACTCAAACAAGCAGTGATTACATTGAGTTAGCCAAGCTGTTTCAGTATTTTTGGAATTAGAATTTGGGAAGCTAGTATTCCTGAAATGCAAAAAAAGTATGCACATGGTCAAGTTGATCTGGTTTGTGCTGAGAAGAAAGAAGTTTTGGTAAGATTTTTTACCTGTGGCTGTTCCAATACAGGCAGTAAAACCATATCATTAAGACTGTCCATGTCATGTTTTCAATTTCTGTTATATAAGCAGGGAAAAAAAAATCTGTGATCTTTTCTGAAGAAGCTACTTGACTGTTTGCATTTATTCTTTTATTTGTTCTTGTGGAAGTCAAGAACAAATTGGAAGTTTGAGAAGTATCTTGTCTCAAATGTATGATTCAAGATATACCTCAGAATTACAGAGAGGAAAGAATCTAAGAAACTTCTTTGAAGAAAAACAAAGAATAGTAAAATCCTCGCCTTTTTTTTTTCTTTTGGGGTCTTGGTTTAAAAAAATAAAAAAGGGACTGTTCATATATTGAGACCTTGTGTGTATGAGCCTCCTCCATGTGTGTGGCAGAATATCCTGTAAGACAGTGGGTGGATTACTAGATCTGATTTGCAGTTTACCATAAAACTTCCTAGAAAATAAACACCATCTTATTGCAGTGTTTTTTCAGGCTCCTTGTAAAGATTTTCATGGCTGTAGTAAAGCTGAAATTAGTCTTATTCTTTATAGAAATCTACTGTCATTTGAATTGTTGAAGTCCCCTGAGTGTGAATACTGATACAGTTCAGCAGCATTATTCCTTGAGAAATTATTGGAAGCTGGAGAACTGCTTTTGTAAAATCTCTAACAAAATCTATAAAAAACCCAGTACTGCTATTTTTAATTTTTTTGTTCAAAATAAGGATAAACCTCATTTTTGTATCTTCAGTGTGAAGAATGATATAAGCTGTTTACCTTATAATACCTGACAAGTGTAAATGTTAGCTGATAAGCACTTTTAAAATCTTATTAATGTGATCATGTCTTTTTAAGAGTGGATTGTAGTATTTTAGAATTTCTGTAGAAATAAAACTTCATCTTAAATTACATGTAGTGTAAGAATAGAGGACTTCTTTATATCTTAAAATATCTGGTCTCAATCAGTCTTTGAAATTTACACACTTCACAAGTGCATGACTTGTGTTTCTATGACTCAAGTGAAAACCACAAAATATTCACTAAACACTAAAAATATTCAATTCTGTTGTGTAGTTAGTTGAATCTTCTGATTAATCCCAAGACTGAAAATAAATTCAGTGGTTATTTTTTCAGCACTATTTTAGATTCTAGAATCTTCACATACAGTAGCCCTTGCAAAATTGAAATCTTCTAAACACAATATCTCTTTAGATTGTGATAGAATTTTACTTAACATTATAGATGAAAATTACAACTTGCAAAGCATTCCAAGTAGCTTTATGCTGAAGATGCTTTCATTTTTGGTTTATTGATTCTTCTGAGGTTTAAAATATTTTTGCCTTTTATTAAAATTCAAATGTTCAGTTAATGTAACTTAAAAATTCCCCAGCCTGAAAACGTTTAGTCTTTGTGTCAATAGAGTAGTGCTGGGATTCATATCATGCATGTGTTTAATGTGGTCTTAAACTGATACTAAGTCAGTTTAAACACTGTTTTAGATACCAAACTTCCTTTATAAAACCAGAGAATAATTTGAAACTTTTCCTATAACTTGTTCTAGAAAAATATTCTCACTTCTTAGCAAAAGCTCTACAAAAATCCCACCTCCTCCTGCACTTAGAAATGAAACTGTAAGACTTTCTACTTCTCCAAGTAGGAGATTGAAGAGCTTTTGAATTTTGTTCCTGTCTCTGTTTAGCTCTGAATAATTTATTGTTGGGTTTTTACTGTGATTCTGGATATTCTTAACTGATGCAATGAGCAGACACAGAAGCATATGGTTATCATACCAGATAAATCAATATTTTTTTTGGTTCTTTATAGATTTCCTCATGCAACTAAAAGTATTGCTAGGTAGGTACTGAGGGGAGAAGTTAATTTGGGGATTAGGTTAATTAAACTACAGTCTAAAAGACTTCTGTCCTCTTTTCTGTTAAAAGCTGGCTAAAGGACCCCAAAACAGTCATCACAGAATAGTGAATTTAAATTAAAGGGAATGTAGGTCAGACATCTTTAAATCACCGATCCAGACTTGTTCCAAGTAGATGAGTTCTGCCTGTCAGAACTGGCAGCTGGAGGGGAGAATTGTCCCTGTTCAGGAGCTGAGTGCTCAGCATGAAGGGAATAAGCTTGGTGTGCCTGGGGTTTTTCTGGGTACACTTTTGGTCTAGACTTGGAGGGAGGTGCTGGTGGGAGGGAATGAGTCACCCAAGAGCACAGGAGCCACTGAAGTGACTTGAAGTCTGGCATGGATGGAGCGTGGAAGTCCTTCACGTCAAGGAGACACGGCCTGCAGCGGCTGGAAACATTTGTGCTGTGCTTTGGATATGGAAGAGCTTGGTACTGTGCTATTTTAGTGTCTACCTTTAATCCTATATATCAATTCAGGAACTTCATCTGAATTACTTTCAGTATAGTCATCTGACTAATTCCTCGTGCGAAGGAGGAATTTTTGCTCTTTGTATCTTGAAATATTTGTTAAGAAACACTCTTTATGCTACAGCTGCTTTTAAATATTGTTTCTGTAGCTTTGGGTTTTTTCATTTGTAAAATGTCACATGAAGTTTGATTGATGGCTATTCCTCTTCATAGTAATGCTAGGTTTTAGCTAGCATTTTCTTAATAGTGTGCTGTCTGAATTTCAGACCTTTGGACAAATAAGATGAGTTTGTGGAGGGACTCTGGTAATTTAAAAACAAGCTGAAAAGACACTGTAAGTATTGAATATTCCTCGCTTTTGGAGACTTTCTGGAGAGGGAACATCCATTGCTGGCCTGCTGCAGTCCTGCCAAACAGAAGGAGTGGGATGATGATGATGGAGTGAGATGATGTGCCCGGCTTTCAAAGGGTGGGGAAGCTCACAGGATTTTCCTACCGTGGGGGAGAAGGGGAGAAAGGTGGGGGGAAAGGCCTGTGGTGCCTGACCCTGTTGGGAGCATGGATTTCCTGTGTGTGGTTTTATAACAGGAGGGAATGGTCCCAGCAGTCCCCATCTGGGTCAGTATTAGTTCACCAGCTCGCAGCAGGAAAGCCTTTCCAAATAAATGCCGTTGTCTTGCACTTAAATGTTCTGACAACAGTTCAATTTCCTAATATGTAATTGAAATCTACAGGAAACAGTAATTTTTCTGATGTCTAATTTTGGAAATGGAGAAACTCTGTAAATTAAATAGATAAGTGCTATGATATAAATTTGGAAGGCTTCAGAGCAGCACTAAAACATTAAATATGCATTTCATGTGAGCTGTTCAGCCCTTTACACATTTTTAATGCCAGTGGAAATAGGTGATGTGTTCCCTTTTTTTGCTAATGATTTTGCAAATTAGTTGTGGTGATAAGAATATGAACATAAGTGCTTGTTGTGAATTAAACATGATGTTGAGACTACATTTTAATCCCATATGTGTAGAAAATTTAAGTAGTGCTGCACAAAATCCCCCATATACTAAGTGTTTCATATATTATTGTGTATAACTGTATTGGTATTTTAGAATTAATTCCTCTTTAATTCATTGTTGTATAAATTTTTAAAAAAAGGATTTTGAAAATAGAAATCAAAATTACAGTCAACATTGTCTTAATCTAGCAAGGAAAATGACTTTTTCTGGGCATTTCATTATTCTGTGCTGCAGCAAAGGCTTGCAGTGTGTTGTACTAACACTTTGTTCTGAAGTCACTTGAGGATGATGTTTTTGGTTTGAATGTGTAGGTGGATATGTCTGCATCCTTACTGGAATGTTTCAGCCTGTTATTTTGCTTTTCTGGTTTATTCTTTCTTTTAGCATTTAAAATAGATTTGTCCAAGTCTGTGTTCTTGTACATGGCCTGCAGGATGTGTGATACGTAAGCCAAAGACCTTCCAAATACCAACACTTTTTTTTAAGCATGGTATTTGCAGAAATTGGGAGAGCTAATGGTAACCTGCTGAATCCTCTTCCTTTGTCTTTTTTCCCTGCCAGCTGTCTTGTTTCAGTAAGTCACTGAAGCTCAGAATGGTTGTTGTTAGTTTGATGCTCCCATGGAAAACTATAATAGATTTGGGAGAAGGCGTATTGGCAGTTGCTGGTACTAATTGAAAAGTACTTTATTAATGCTTAAAAGTCCTCAAACCTACAAGTACCTATTCACTCAAAACTTGGCATTATGTTCCAGTGTGCTTGCCTAACTCTTCTGCCTAAGAAAATCTGAGCTGAGTCTGAATTTTGAGGGGGTCAAATCATTCCTAACAGGAGCAGAGTACTCTTGCTTGTGCTTAAAGTGAGAAACGTGAGGTGGGTCTGGATGGGGACAGGCCCTGAAGTGGTACAAGGTTTTGTAGAATCAAAACAGTGGGATCATCTTGGTGGTTTTTTCCCTACTCTTGTGATGGTTGCTGTTACTTTAGTAATTCAAGAACTATGAAGGAAAATTATGAGTAAAATTCCAGATTAGTCAGTACTTGAACAAGGCATATTTTTAATTAGTTGTTTGTGGTATACTCAAACCTAAACCGTGACCAGAGTGATTTAATAGCCTCATAATTTTCATGCCAAATACTTTAAAAAAAAAGTTTAAAACTGAGTATTTTTATGTGACATATTTCAAAATGGTTTTCTTCATGAAGGAGTTAATGAGGGAGAAACTTGGAACCAAATTAAAGTTAGAAGTTGAGTTGGATTTCAGGAAAATATCTGGAGTGTTGAGTTGTGTTTATTCACAAAGAGAACAAAAGAAATGTCTTTCTCATGGCTCTGTACGAGGCTGTTGCTCGTACAAAACCAAAGTGTCTTGAATCAGAGCGTGGAGCTCCCTCCCAGAGTGTGTGCTGACAGTTAAAGGATGCTTAATTATTTATTTGAGTTTCTGAAACTCTTCAGTTCAGCTCCATGTGACTGTTTCCTGAACATATTGTGATCTCTGAATGTGACAAGCAGCTGCCTCTGATGGTTGAGCAAGCAGTACTTATGAAAGACTTCTTTCTCATGAAATGGCAGAGGCATCCTGCAGGCTGTGCTGCTCCTCTCCTGTCTTTGTGAGTCTCCACACAAATAATTGCTGGGAGGCTGCATCAGTGAGAGGATGGAAACCAAGGCACAAGCAGTGCTCGGAAGTGAGAGCAACAGATAAAGACAGAAGGAAGGAATACCCTGTAAGAGGGGGTTTTTTTTCCAAAACTTCAGTGCAGATGCTGTGATAGTGTTGTTAGTGCAGGGTTGTGGCCCTTGCTGTTGGGAGTGCCTGTGTGTGTCAGCCATGGGATGGGGCTGCAGCTGTGCAGCCTCTCCCCCTCCTTCCCTCCCTCAGATCCGGGCTGTGTCCGACACTATCACTTAAACACCCAGCTGGTATTCAGAACTCGGCATTTTCTAATCAAAGAGAGAGAATTATGTGCTGAGATAGTCGGTGTTTTACACACCTTATCTTGAACATGAACTGCTTTTCCTGTGAATCACATGCTGCAGTGAGGGAAGTGAAGCTCAAGGGCAAATGTTTAGAATACTTGTATCTTTATTTTTATTCAAGAAGACTGGCTAAGAAGAGCAACTTAAAGTTTTTTATGAAGTGAGAGATAAATCAATCTGTGTAAATAAACTGAACTGTTCATTAGGATGCACCAACAGTACTGTCATAAAAAGTTTCAACTTTAGGGTCATAGCATATTTTCATCTTCCTATGCTGTGATGTGTATGCAGATAAACTTAGACACGGTAAGATATTTACTGCAATAGGACTCTTGTGTTAGATCATGTTTGCAATCATAAAAATACTGTGTGATTTTTACCAACTTCCTACTTCCTGAAAATTATATGTGCTATAAATGTAACTCGGCGTATTTCTGTGAAGCAATTTTTATTTGTATTGTCCATTTGGCTGCATTCTAAAAGCTTTAGTAGCTCCTATTGACCTCCTTTAGTAGCTCCTTTTGACCAATGAATACTAAGAAATAGTATTTCTCTTTTTGAAGAGTGTTAAAGATTCTTTATCATCCTGTTACCTTTTCTATATTTTGTGTGTTCATGTTGTGTAATTTGAATTAAGAGAAGTTTCTTCTATATTTTTCAGGTTCAAGCCATTTTTTCCGTGTCAAGTATTGCCATCTGTTGAATATGAAGATCGAGACCTCTGTATACAGGATTTTCTGTTGACAGAAGGTCGACTGAAGGTCACATTAATTGAATGTACAAGGTATATTTTTGTGCACTTTTGCTCATTCTTGACTGAGCAAGGACCTGTGTTTCCTCAGTTTGTAGAATTATACTTGAAGGCCAGTTCTGATTCACAAAGTGGCAGCTTTTGTGTTATGATTGCACTCTAACCAAGAAATGTACTTTTCTTGAAGTAGAAATGAACAAATGAAAGTTGCAGTTACTTTCTGAGGCACTTCCAGTTTGTGTGGGGTCAAGCCTTTGCCTTTCTGAATTTTGCCTGGTTACAAGCTAATCTGTGCCTCCTCCTATTTTCTTGGTTTGCTTTTCTGCCATACCAAATGATGAGTCTCTTTCCAGGACAAGATAAATGTTGTAGNTGCCTCCTCCTATTTTCTTGGTTTGCTTTTCTGCCATACCAAATGATGAGTCTCTTTCCAGGACAAGATAAATGTTGTAGTTTTTTTTACTGTATTATGTAAGCAAAGGGAAATAATTGTTTCACTCAGTCTTAGATAAATCCAAATCAGTTTTATAAGGCATTATTTATTGTCTTGGTCTTGAACAAAATAATGGAAAGAAATAAAATCTACTTCCTTCATTCATTGAAGAGAATACTATTCTCTTCAATGCTGGAGAAAAGGTGTGTGGGCTCTTGGTTTGTTGGAGTTTTTTGTCAGGCCTCTTGGTTTATGTTAGATCTTATCCAAGTAGTGCTGAGGCTTTGATCTAGTCATGTGCAGTTCTGTGCTTTATGGACTAAACTGCTTTGCAGAAAGACTTTTTTTTTTTTAGCCTGTTCTTTTCATTGCTTGTATTCTCATTTCAACTCCTCTTTGCACTTTCTTTCTGCAGCACTGTACAACGAGTTCAGCTGTGTTTGCTGTACTAATGTGGTTTATCAATGGTCAGGATTTCCTGAAGATATTCTTCTGCTTCTCAGGGTTCTGTGGTGGCAGCAGTGGTTATATTTTCATGATAAAATTCCTGCTTACCTGTCTCCCTATCTTTGTGATGTTTTCTGTGGATGATCCAGGGATACTGAATAACTGTCTGCATTTCTTGGTCACCAGGAGCCTTTCCCCTTTGATTGTACTGAGTAAGGGAACTCAGATCTCTCTTCATAGCAATTCTCCAGTTTCATCCCAGTGGTGCATTTGTTTTTATCCTGAGGGCCAAAATGACCACCTTGCACTGTGTGCAGCTGTTCTTGGTTTGGAAAGTAATCTTTTAAATGTTGTCTTTCCTGAATCTGAAACATTGTGCAGCATCAATCTCTTGAGTTTCTGTGCACTGAGAGCTGCTATTGCTCAGTCTGACATCATCATCTGACCTCTCAGTATTTTCAGCTGTCACAGGTGCTTGTCAGATGGCTGGGAGAGGATGCAGTTGCTGATTTGTCAGGTCTGACATAATCCAAGTGTTTTATGCAGCTTGGAATTTCTCAACACACACTTGAAAATTGTCTCAACAGACACTTCTCAGCCAAGATGTCTGACTGTTGGACCCTCAGTAGCTCCTCAGATCTTCCAGTTGTCCCATTCTTTTTTTGAACTAAACAGCTACGACCACTGTCCATAGAGTCCCTCAGTGAGTAAATATTCTTGTTTAATTTGCATCTGAAGATATTGATGAGGTAGAAAGAGAAATGGAGAATTTAGCTAGTGAAAGAAGAAACGTAGACTATATACACAAAAGTAAGAGTGAGCAAATTTCCCTTTTTCATCAGCTCTCTGTGAGCTGGTGTGAGGGGTGGCAGGGCCACTTCCAGCAGCACTGACATCCAGGGCTTTTGCACTTTATATATGCCATAGGGACTTGAACATTTTTCATTCTTTCATTCTCATTCCAGAATGAAATATCACTTTAATTTCTCTGTGGTTTTCAGCTTTGCTCAGTGCCCCAGAAGATTTTATATTTTCTCAGTACAGTATATGATCTTTGACTTCTCTACAGCATTTGGAAGTAGAATTCTTCCATCTAGTCATCTAATTGAGTTCTGCTGCTTCTCCCATTTAAGTCTGGACATCAGTGGTGAAACTATACTGGTAAAATGTTTAGCAAACTTTTTCTATGTTATAAATGGCTTGTTTAATTAAATTATACTCTTCATGTAACCACATACTTGAACTTTTCACACTTCTTTTCTAATTGTGGTCTTGACCATAGCAATTTTCTGCTGTCATGCTGTTGAAAGAAAAATTAGATTTGCTCATAAATTAAGGAAAGGATGGGAACTTCAGTGTAAAGAAATAGTAAGGAATATGTCTTGCAAATCTTTATCTGACAAAAAACTCAAGTTTTCAAAAAGTGCAATGCCCTCAAAGAAATTAATTGTTGCAAAAATGCAGTTATCTGTTACTATCTTAAAACTTTTAAGAAAAAGGGAAAAACAAAGCAACATTCTGTTAAATTTTGGTTTTGTTTCTTTTTTAAAAGAAACACTGTGAATAAAGTAACAAATCTGTTTTTATTAGGCAAGAATACACTTCCAAAACTGCCATAAAGTGGCACTTTTCAATCTGTAGGATATAGATATCTCTTTAATATACAGCCATCTATAATCCTGTCAGTCTTTATGTGCAGGTGGCTTATAGGGTACAGCACCTCTGTTTGCATGTTAATGGAGATACTGCTCAAACAAAATTTTTCTTAGTGTAGCAGAAGTTAAAATTTTCACCTTTGTCTTTCTGAAATTGGAAATTGAGCTCCAAACTCCATCATGAAGAACTCTTTAAAATTGAAATGTGTACTTTGACTGTTTTGTGATGTGTTTGTTCACCTTACACCAGGTTAGCATGCTGTTAACCTGCTGTAAGGTGAAATTTTTGGTTTATTTGTGACTTATGTTGCAGTTCTGGCTAAAAATGGTTCTATTCCTGCTTCAAGCTATCTCATGTGCTTGTTTCTCTATCCAGTACAGCAAAATAGCTCCTGTGCTGATATTTTAGAGGGGCTATGAGTACCCCTGAAAAATTCCCTCAGAGTGTGTCTAAGTGAGCAGAAGCAAGCTTGAGAGTCAGAGAGGTGTTTACCCTTGGGTTGTGTTAATTTTACCAGTTCTAATTATTGGTGGAAGTTATCTTCAATAGCTTTACTTAATTTTCAAAGTATGTTTACTACAAATCTCCACATCTGAAAAATGAGGCACTTTTTGATTTTAATTATTTAACCTAGAAACATTATTTAACAATGTCAAGAGAAACAGAGAAAATTGACATGTTTTTCTGACAGCTTTTGTCTGTCTCATCTAAAGAGCTGTATAACACATCACAATCACAAATAAGATACTTGGGATGAAAGCTTAGAAACTGTTCTTGTCAAATGTATATAGAAAGTTTAGGGGGGAACTAAAATCTAACAGCTCTTTTGAATGAGTAAGGTTTGTTTGAAGTTTTTATTCCAAAATATTTATCTGCTTCCAGCTACTGTGAGATAAGCTGTGAACAACTTGATTGCTGTTCTATAGCCTGAAGTTTATAGTCTGGGTTTTTTTTCTTCTCTAGTACTAATATCAGTCTGAAAAGCTTTGTAGGCTTCTGGAATAGGGCATCATGCATCTTTGTGGTGGTTATGTTACAAAAATCATAGATAAGAGGATCCCTGTTTGATGAAATACAGCTCAGTAGTAAACTGACTTTAATCTCCAGTAGCACTCTCTTAAACCAACAAGAGCTTCACATTACGATGTTTAGGACTAAAGTGGAAGACTCTAGTGGCTATTGTTGCTCTTCTTCAAATAAAACAAAAGCCCTTTATGGAAAAATGCCAATTGAACACTTTATTTAAAAACAGACCAACCAAAAAAAAAAAAAAAAAAAAACTCTGTAGGAAAAAAGTCAACTCACAAAAAACCCCTTAGCTAAAAAATTCTGTTATATTTTATATTTTTGGAGTTCTTCCACTAGAGGGTGGTAGTGTCTTTCCTTTGGTGTAAGGCTGTGCCTGTGCAATCTGTTCTATTATTGGTAATAATAATGTACATGAAGAACAAGGAGTTTAATGTGATATCTGGGATATATGTAATGGTATTACAGTTCTTACCATAGGCTTTTCTGTTTCAGGTTGCTGATGTTTGGATCCTATGAAAGAGAAGCAAATGTTCATTGCACAATGGAGCTGAGCAGTAATGTTTGGGAAGAAAAATCAAGAAGTTCTATTAAAACGGTAAAAAAAAAGTGTCATCTTTGCATATTGCAGTTTGTCTTACACTCTTGATACATTGTCTAGAAAGTGGGGGTCTTTAGGCAATCAAATGGGTGATAACAGAAAAAAACCAAACCCAAAACATAGCAGACTACTTATTTACTTTTTAGTTCACAGGCAAATTACCATGCATGGATAATATCATGTTCAGCTCTCACAGCTGTGCTTGAAGCTGTACCTGGTTTGAATATACTGTCAGCTGTCCATCTGCATTAAAACAAATAGTGGCAAATATGCATTTTATAGCCCTGGTATATTTGGGTGGGGCAGTGTTTAGAAAGCAGTGAGCAAGATTCACCTGTCTTTGCCTGTAATTATTGTAAGGTAATGTTTTACTAATTTATTACACTTGCTAACAGGACTTTAGCAGCATACAGCCTGCAGATTGCTTGCCTCTTTTTTTGTGTGTGAGGGTGAGAATGATCTTTTTCTATTTCTTCAAAGAAGAGGTGTGATGTATAAAAGAGCCTTTCAGTTTTACATTAGAGGCATATTGTGTTGAATTGGGCTTGTGCTGAGCAATAAGTAGTGTGCTTATTGAAGAAAACCCCCCAAAGCTTTAAAAACACTTCATGTTAACAGTTGGTTTCATGTAAAGAAATCACTGGAACAAAAATCCCTGTCTTGCATTTTACCCTCTGCTGAGTGCCACTAACTTAAGCCTGTGCCTTTGTTACATCTGACTGGAGTTGTGTTTGGAGGCCAGCACTGTTTTCCACTGAAGAAGCGAGAATCCAGAATTTCAACATCTCATTCAGTTTTCCAGCATTAAATTGCACTTTGCATTGGGTCTAAAATCCTTGTAACAAATGCTGTGCTTGTTTTCAGCTTACTGTGTATTATGTTTTGCCATAAAGGGTTTATGGCTGAGCAGCAGCTGTGAGTGAAAACATGCACAGATCTCCAGGGTTGATGCTCTGGTGGCAGTGCATTGATTTACCAGTACACTTCTCTAGACAAATTAGCATGTGATTATTTTTCGAGGTTGAGCAGCAGCGTTAGAACACGTTCTTTTGCACTCTGACGGCTGAAGAGGAAAGGAAGAACGCTGTGCGGACACTGTGGCACTGATGCGTTTGTGACAGCAGATGGCAGCAGGAGTAAACGAGTCAGGGTGGAATGGCTTCTTTTAAAACTATGGAAAAGTACTCAGGGAGAGACTCGCGAAAACTCCTCTTCTGTGTCAGTATCTAAAGTGAAATGGCTGGTTTTTAAATGAAAAGGCAGTTTTTAAAAATGTCCTAAGTATTTGGAAATCTGGCCCACAATGTACAGAGGGTTTCCTGTGCATCCGTGGTGCAGTCCTTCACAAAGTGTGTTCAAACGCTGCAGAACTACTTTTTGGTTCTCAGTTTATATTCAACAGATGTAGTGAAATCATGGACATCTCTTTTCCTTAGGAAATCTGTTTAATGTGCAAGCTAGGTTAGAAAATGTTAGGACATCTCACTGAGTGATAAGAGCATTTTCAAAGGTCCTCAACAAAATGGAAAGTGTTGCTTACACATTTACACTGGAACTTAGTTTATTCTTTTCAGAAATATTAACTGTGTAAGTAGTTAAATAGTAAGTCATAATGAAAAAATTGTATTATTTTTCCAAACAAAAAGTTTACTTCTGTCTTTAGTTGTGATTATTAGCCCTAATGCAATATTAACCATGTGGCAGCTGATGGCAATACTTAATATCTTTCTAATATTAAATCCTTATTTTAAGGGTCACATGTGCAATACTTGCTCGAGATGAAGTTAGAATTAATAACAACTTCAGAAACTATGAAGGAGAAATAGCAGACAAAGCTTAAGTGAAAAGTTAAAAGATACATCCTGGTTTAACAGGGTCTAATTTATACACTCCTCACAAAGGCATGACAATACATCCCCTGATTCAGCCTATGTTCTACAATGTTCCTGAGGAAAATTCTCATCACTTGCTACACTTCCTGACATTTTCATTCTTCTTATTGTGTTAGTAGTAGTGATAAAAGATTAGACAGGTTTAATACTTTGTAATGAATTTTGGCAAGACTTTAATCTGTTCCCAGAATTTATGGAACATTAGTACATGTCACAATTGATTTTGAAAAAAAGATGCTGTGTTACTGAATCTGGAGCATTATTGAAGTGTCTGTTACAATACAAAGGTGTCTCAGGCTTATGTTTGTCAAATCTGAAACATGAGTAAGACTTCAGAGAGTGATTTGGCACATTCCCATGTGAAATGTGTAAACATCTTTGAATACCTTAATTAGTAGTACATGCTGCTGGAATTAACATTAATCAGCGCATTGCTATGTAAAAATGATGTATGGCTAGGATGCAGTAATTAGCATTAGCAGACAGGTGTTCTGTGGTTAAATAATGAGATGTCTCTAAATAATGAGCTACATGCTTGTAGATATGAAGTGGGGGCTATATCATAAGTGTGGGTGGTTGTGTCCACTGGACTGCCAGTCCAGATTGATTTCTACAAACAAAAAGAATTGTTTTATTTTCCCTTGGAGCACATCTGTTCAGGATGAACCCTGGGCCCTCTCTACCCTTGATGAGATTCTTGCTGTGACTTTACCAGTGCCAGCACTTCTGTGTAGTGTTGTGAAAAAACAGAATGATTTTTCAGCAAAAATCAAAGTTTCTTTATGTGTAAAAGGAAAATACAGCCTGCTTTCTTTAGAACTGGCAGAAGAATGGACATGGAGATGAACTTTTGAAGTATGGGTAGCAGAGACCTGAGGTAGCTTTGTAAGTCCCCTGTGCATTGACTGCAGTGCCTGGACTGCTCTATAGATGCTGGTGCTTTTCTCTGGGTCCACCTGTGTACAGAAGAATAGATCAAAAGTGCAGCTGTATTGAAGTGAGAATCTTGTTTCTTATGAACTGCTCTGCAAATCTTTGTAGTCATGTTTCTTTTATCCACATACTGATTTTTCTGATAAAGTAGTTTTCTAGAAAACTTACAGAAACCATTGCAAAGAGATTGGTATCTTTTGATTGTCCTATACCCAGAAAACATATGTAAACTGTAAATGGTTTTTGCTTTTTACTGGTTGTAAGAATATGAAGTAATGGGGAGAGGTTCTCAGCTGCACACCAAAAATCTATCCATTCCAAGTTTTCTCTTAAAATCTTTTTTTATAGAAATTCAGGAGCACAAGATAACCATTATTGATCATGAAATAAATTACAAAAACCCAAGAAAAATGAGGGATCACCTTTAAACTCTGGTGTCAGCTATGTTGTCTGAGGTGGTACTGTAAGAATAACCACAGGTTCATATTTCTCCACAGTTTCTTATTTCTGCAGGCAGTAAGTACTGGGGCTTTTTTATTGTTGGTAGGGTTTTTCATTACGTTTTTTTCTTAAATCCCTTCTATAAATATTAACTTTAGCAATACTGAAACTGTGTTTCGTATTCTGAAAAGTAAAAATTTCCATCTAAAATGCTGTGTCTGGAGCCCATAGGATTCACTCTTGCAGCAGTTGTGTGCAGAAGCACACAAATATCTCCTGAAGTAATCTAATAATAGAAAGAATTAAAGAATTAAGATAAGCATCTTAGTGCTTTTTTATGAATACTGCTTGATGTTTTCTCTAGTTCATTTTGAACATTGTGGTGAGCACTGGAGTAACTCAGGGGAGGAGCTGTAACACCATCTTTCAATCTTGCACTATTAAAAAAAAAGAGCAGTATTTCTCAGCTTTTCCTAAAACTAAATTTCCTTTATCAGGGATTAAGGGAAACTTCAAGGTATTCCAGTACCATAACATATGAAACTAAAATGAAAAATAATGGAAATCAAATCCAGCACCTTCTGAAATGAGTTGCCTGAAGGTACTAAACTATAATGTCAAAATTTAAAGCAACTGTGAAATGTTAATTTGTGAATACATGGAGTTAAATGCCTCACAGTTGGCATTTCACTGTGCTTATTTAACAGCCTGCCATTTCAGCATTTAATCCTATCAAAAGAAAGAAGGAGGATTAAAGCAAGAAAAGCTTTTTGAAAATGTCACTTTTTATGAAAATTCATGGTCTTGTAAAACTTGGTAATATTTGTAAATACAATGGGGAATAGTTCTGAGATTTGTGCCTTACGTAATATTCTGTAATCTGTCTTTCAAATAAACTTGAAGGCCATCAGGATTTTTTTCAGTCTCATCCTAAACATTTAAGCTTTTTGACTTGGGGCTTCAGAAAGCTTTACTGTGATTTAACGAACAACCTTCTGTGAAACTGCACTGTAGTTCTTCATCCCTTAGAGACAGTTGAATATGAGCATTAAAAATCCTCCACCAAAACCCCATTGACAGAGGGGTTTATTTCAGTGCATATTCAGATGGTTCTTTAGAACCCAATGCCATTATTCCAGTCACAGCCTGACCTGGTGCTTCTACCTGCTCCTCAGAGGCTGTCCTGTGCTGCATGGTGGGCGTGAGCACCCTCGCTGGGGCAGGCACAAAGTGGAACTTGCCACGCTCTGGCATTTGGCAGCAGGCAGTACTAAATGCAGCATGTGCATCCCCCAAGTCTGGGGCTTCCCTTCCCTGCACCTTTTTTCTCCCTATGTCCAACTTTGCCGTTGTGATTTTCCCTGCAGTGCTGCAGACATTGACTGCTTGCAACGAATCTGACTTGCTGAGTCTCAAATTTAAAATGGTAGATGAAAAGATTAATGGATGAAATACCTTGAGTGAGAAGAAGCTGGGCTGAGCAGTGCTTAGTGCTCTGCGTTCTTGCACCTCTTACTTAGAGAGCTGCCAGCAAGGCTAATTCATGGTCCTTGGATTTAGGAGGAGTTCTTCTGCAACCAGATACTTGTGTAGTGAAATACGTTTGATTTGAAGCTACCTAATTCCGGTTGAAATCTCCATTAGATTTTGTAGCCACACTGTATTGCAGGTGGCACTGGTGATACTGTCTATCCAGCTGAGGTCTTCCAAGCTGGTATTTTGCAAGGTGTTGACCTCTGACAACATGGCAGTGACTTTGTGATTTATCACAGTCATGAAAGAGGCTCCAGCCTTTTAGTTGGTTATGTTGGGTGAAGTGTCCTTAATAAGACTTTTCTGCATGACTGTTCTAGGACAAAATTACATGAAACTACAGGCTTACTCAGGATTAGTTCTGTTCTTTAAGTATTTTTTACAGAGCTGCTATGAAAAGAAACTCATTTTTTCTGAGTTTTTACCCATGGAATAGCCAACCTGTTGTACAGAGCCTATGAGTTACCTTTCAACTGACTATTTTATGTATCATCCTGATTGTACCCAGTTTGACTGTCAGTTGTAAGCCTTCCTTGTCATACTTTTTAATGTACTGGTTCTTATTTAAAGATATGTAATTATTAAGTAAACAGTAAATTACAGCTTTTCCTTAGAAATGCTTGTAAAAGTGAAGACTCTTTCAGAGTGTTACCAGATGTGATGATGGTGACTTTTTTTTTCCCTATTCTTGTTGCCTGTTCTGCAACATGTCCAAATACTGAATGCAGTAGAGAGTTTTAAGTAGGTTTTACAACAGCTGTCTTTCTCATTTGCAAAGAAATTGATTTACGGTGATAGCTGATCTTGCTAAATAAATAGATGGTTGATGCATGAAAGCTAACTTTGTTTGTATAAACAGTATGGCTTATTGTAAGAGAGATAACAGTGTTTTACTGACCAGAGTACACAAAGTGGTTCCTGGGTAATTCAGTATTTCTGGAATGACTTTTTCAATTATTTTGTTACATCCTATTGCAAAGTTGCATGGCCAGCTGAGCTGGCAGCTTGGGTTGGAGGCTGCCTCACGTAGCTGAAGTGAAAAGGGGGGATGTTATTTAAACACAGATATCTGCAGCCACCTTTGGAAAAATAAGCTAGTTCTATTCTCATTGGTTTGCAGTTTGTTTTCCTCTTCAGCCCTCCAGTTTACTTTTGAAATATATTTTCTCTGATGACCTTATAATAGTTAGACTTTTCCTAATGTAGGTTTTTTCTTTTCAGCTTGAGAGGCTGGGATCTCTTCTTACTAAAGAGGTAGTAACTGGATTGGAGCTAATTTACTCATCTGTATGGATTTTAGTGATGTTGCAATATTTCCCTCCCAAATCAGGACCTCATCAAGTTGGGCAGGTTGACAGCTGTTTTCCTTCCATTGGTGAACAGTTATGTCTCCCAAAATAATGAAGAAGGGGAGTCTGTGCTTGAATGTGTAATTATTGAACAGAAGCATTTCCCAGAGAGAAAGCCCAGGGTGGGTAGAAAGTTGTGGAAAAGAGGCCTGTGGCTGTGAGTGCAAATACTCGCTAAGAAATAGCAAGGTATTGGCACTTGGTGCTCACAAACTCTCCTGAAACCAGTCATCTTCCAGAACCTGTGTGAGATGTGTGCAGGTTTGACGTGGCAGAGTTGCTCAGTGGGAGCTTGTCTGAGCGTTACTGCCACAAGCAGTTCATCATCAGTGCACCTTGCAGGTAAGGAAGAGAAAATCACACTGGAGTTTCTGCAGATTGTCACAGGATAGGCAAGTGCTTGTAGTTGTCACAGCTGATGTGTCACTTCTGCCCTTCAGGAATCTGATATTGTCCTTGCTTCCAAGTACAAACATCTCACCTGTTTATAGACTTTGGAGTGCATTAATAACTGCTGAGAAGACCATACAAGAAATCTCAGCTGCTTGGTTCTGGTTCCTATTTTTTTGTTTGCAGTAGCTAAATTAACAATTACATTAGCTTAAACAAAAACATCATCAGGTTGCATAACAGGAAGAAATTTGGAATGGAGATTTTTTTAAATATCCCTTATTAATAACTATAACATTGTTTTTATTAATTATTTAACTAATAAATCTCCCATTCTTTAATGTAGGCATCTGATGCCCTTCAATGGGATAGAAGTGAACTTCCCTACACCACAAATAGTTAGCTGATGTCTAGTCACTTCAAATTTTGTGGTTCAAGTGTCAAAATACCAGGCATAAAGTGTACTGAGTGACTGCAAAGAAAGCCTTTCATTTTGTGGGAGGAATTCCTTATTCTGAGCACACTCTAATGTATTGTAACTATTTTTATGCAGTCAAATGCTTTCAGTAGTTCAGATTCTTGGACTCAAGGTAATGCCGTGTTGTTACATGTCACATCTTGCCCTCCTAGCATGTAATTATTTAAGTGAACATTATCTCAAATCGACTGTTTATCTTTTTTCTTTTTCTCCCTCTTCAGTCACCAGCTGAACCTGAAATTAGGTGCTTGTCTCAGGGTTACAGGTCTCTTCTAGGGGTGCTGGAGCTCAACACATGGGAGTGAATGAGAACAGTGGTGTATTTATATTGTTATAATTTTCACTGGTTACTGCATTACCAGTTACTGTGTCTGTTCTGTGTCTGTAGAATAGCAGGAGTGGAACCTCACTTTGTCGGCAAAATGGAATTTTAAGATAATTATCAGTGCAAGATAAGTGATTCTTAATGGTGACCAAGCATCTTAAAAATGGTTTCCATGATTTAAAAAAAAAATCTATGAGCAAAAATTTCCTCAGACAAGTGCAGTGCACGTTCTCCCAGAGCTCTGTACTGACAGCAGAGAGCAATAAGAGAATCATGTGAGTGGGCAGTGCAGCTATTGTCCTGTAAAAACCTTGGGGGTCAAAGCTGGAACTGCCCATTCCACTCATACAAGTGCAGTGACTAAAAGGTCACCTGGTGTATTCAGGTTAGAGGGAGCAGATTGGTGCTCTGCAAAGGCAGATCAGAAGGGATCAGGAGTAAATCATCGTTAGAAAATGAAGCATTTTCCTTAATGCAGTCTGGTAAAAGGCTGTCTCTGTCAGGGTTTGGATGAGATAAATAGAATTTATGAACTATGAGTGTCTTCACAGATACTTTACCAAAAGTCAGTATATTCAGTTCTATACTTATGTCATCTCTTTCCATTTTTAGATGCTTAGCTTGGAAGAAATATCATGTCTGTGCACTCTCAGATCCATTTGATGTTAACCAAAGCTTTAGATTTTCCTTGGCTGAAGGAAAGAAAAGAAACCTAATTCCTTAGAAACCTGAGGCAGATATACAGAAATATTTTTTGTGTGTTTTGTTTGTTGGGTGTTTTTAATTATAAAAGCCATCTAAAAGCATATATATATATAATAAACATGCATATGCATTTTTATGTATAAGTTGTGCATATATATAAGTATATGCATGTAATAAATATATATATAGTGAAAAACATAAGTTGCTCTACTTCAGTTCAATATATATGGAAGTCTGATGGATAACAATTTGACCATGCATTAAAAAAAAAAAATGTAGATACTTGCAAATACAATAAATGATTCTTCACCTGAAGTTCATCAGCAGAGTCAAGAAATAACAAAGTTAGTGTTTAGAGCAATTGCAGAAATCTGTTTCTAGGTTCCACCGTAGTTAAATCACACATCTGTGGGAATGTATCAGGAATAGTCTGTACTGCAGCTTGTAAACTAAAAACAATCACTGTACATAACAATGTGAGCTCCATGAGAAGGGAACATAGGATTATAGTGTTCAGAACTTCTAATGCAAACAAACATGTGGTTCATCTCCACTGTAAATCTGCCCCTTTCAAACCAGTGATTTCCACTGGTTTAAATCAGATGCATGTTTACAGTAGGATTTCATTGCACTAGTTAAGTGTACAAGTAACTTGCTGAAGTCACAGACTGCTGTTCAGACACATGGTATTTCTGTGAAATGTGGAGCCCAATTCTGTTTGAGCTGTATAGGCTGTTCTTGGGGACTATGAAATACAGCAGTATGACAATTACTCTATTTTTGGGTTCAAGGCCTGTGAATAGACTGTAGGTCAAGTTTCCTCTATGGACATGTAGTTCTGCTGCATAAACAAACAGAAGAAGTAGGACAAGAATAATACTATAATAATAATATATATAATACTATAGTATTATATATAAAATACTATATAATGCAATATTATATAATAATATATATATATACTATATATTATATATATATAGTATAATACTAATACAAGAATAATGCTATACTAAAGTCAGCTCATGGGAGTAGAATAGCTGTGAATGTTTGGCTAGTGTGGAATCTTTCAGGTGCCTGATTAATGTATGTTATTTACAGGTTTGAGAAACTCCCAGGAAATATGTGGTTGTACTATCAGAAACATTCAGCAGAAAAATTGGCTCAATTCCAAGCATTTCTTTATGTATAGATATATATAGTCCAAAACAAGGCTAAAATGGTGTCTGGACAAGGTATGTGCTTGAGTTGAGTCAGTAATTTAGAATGGAAGGGACCTCTGGAAGTAATCTGGTCCTAACTCCAGTCAGGTCAGTGCCAAGAGGGCTCAGACCCTCTTCCTGAGCACAGCCAGGCAGTGCTCATTGATAAAAAAAGTCTTTTTTCTTCAAACTATTTTCACTTTTGCTGAATAGTATGTGACAGACTGTGCTGTTACATAGGGGAGGGGAGGGCAGCAGAGCTGTCTGATTTCAACTAATTAAATAAAAATAATTCACGAAAAGACTAATTTAGTCTTCAGGCTAGCCTGAGAATATATCTGTAGGGGTGGCTTCAGATGGGATAAACTTTCTCTGTGTAGCAGGATTCGAGGCTGGAGGCAGTTTTAGCCTGAGCACTCTTAATTAAGTTGCATCAAGATTACATCTGAGGTACAGACCTGCTGGAGAGAGAAAGTAGTATTAAACATCTTCATTTTGGCTACAGTGGGTGCTTAGCCAAAACGTGGGAATGTCTCTGGTGGATTTTTACTCTTGCAAAACAATATTTGAGAAAAGAATTCTTTTTTTAAAACAACTTTTTTACCAATCTTGATAAACATTTGTATTTCCACTGGAGTTCTTGAAGCTTTTGCTATTGGAAGAGAATCTGAAATAGGAAGTATTCTAAGAAATGTTTGTAATAACTAGGAGCAAACTCTTGGCTGCTGTTGTGAGCAAGGCATTCAGATTCTTGCCAGCTGATGTGTACAAGTGGATGAGGAACCGAAAGTCTTGCATGTGATGGAGGTAAGCAAGAGCTGTAATAATTCCCAAGCTTTAAAAATAGCTGCTAGGAGGAACAGATTTTATGACAGGTCATTAAAGTAATATTCTCTCATACCTTGTAATTGTAATGAAAATAAATGAGATTTACCTGAAAACTTAACAAACCTGATTCTCACTAAGAAGAAAATATTTACTTCTACAGAGATTAGTTTTATTTCTGAATTTGTTTTAACAGATGGAAGTAGTAACTTATAAAGGCACTGGAAATGTGTCCTGGACATAGTACACACTTTTCTGCACATTCAGAAATAATTTAGTGGAGCAAAGGGTTCTTTTTTGATTTTGCCACATCCTCAGCCTGATGTATAACTCCTCAAGTGCTGAGGTACATAATTTAGATCTACAACAGAAAAGACTCAAGGAATGCTGCTGTGGCTGCAGGAAGCAGTCTAGGGAAAGATGCTGTGTGGGTCTTGACAGATTTTATCCTGGGCCTCCTTTTCAGCAGAGCAGTGGTAGAATGGGAGACTTGTGAGCAAATTCCTTTCTCTCTCTTCTCTTCTGTCTATATCAGAAATAAATCTTTGACACTGAAACTAAGCACTTTTTCTTATTTTTTATTTTTGCATTTTACTGGAGAGTAACTTTACCAATCAGCTTCTGAAAGAGTCTTCTTCTTTTTGAAAGCTAGATTCTTTTTTTCTTGCTATGTGCTTTCCTGATTACTGGTGTCTAGCAGTTCTACAGATTACTAGGTAAGCTTCAAGTGTTCTGTATTGACAAATGCAAAGTGCAGGAGTATAAATTTCTACTGTCAATTGAACAGATTGAAATTTTTTCAAGTGGAATTTCTCTTGAGGCAGCAGCATAAACCCGGAATAGGAGAGCAGTGTTCAATTTTTCATTACTGAAAAGTGGAAATTTTGCAAATAAGTAATGAACTTGAAGAGTACAGTCACCTTTTTATGAATCTACAGGTATCATGCATTTCTACATAGCATTTATTAAGGAAGGAGTAGCAGTTGAGAGTGCTGAATGAGCAGGCAGCCAGTAACTATCAGCTGGTCAGAAATACTTTAAAGCAATGTAAGAGAGTATGGCTGATATGCAAAATGTGCAGGAGTGCACTGTAGATACTGACAAGCTTTTTTTTGAGTTTCTATCACTTCACCTCTTCACCAGCATATGTTTAGTTCCATTTTTTGAGTATTGCTCCCATTTATCTTGAATGCTCTGTAATATGAATGTTGGCTAAGGGGTCTTATCTACTGTATAGATTTATTTTTAATTGGTTATTGTTAGTAGTGCAATTTTTTGTTATTTAAGAATTTCAGAAAATCACATTTTAGCCACGCTGCTTTAAGGTTGGTGTGTCAACTGAGTGAGTGTCACTGAAATCTGGAGGCATAACTTTGATTTCCATTTCAAAGTGTCTCATTGCTCATTGGAAAAGTCTCATTTTTGTATTAATTTAGCTATGTCTCCTTTTTCCTACTTCTGAGTGTCTGTATACTTGTACGATGTGGGCTTTTTTTGTTTGTTTTGTTTTAAGAAAGCAGAGTTATTTGTAAAATAGAGTTTGAACTTCTGTTGGAGAAGAAGTTGTTTACCCAGGCAGACTTAAACAAGAAGGTGGCCTAGCTTGGCTCTAGTCCTCATCAGGCCCCGTGTCCTCAGAGCCTCGCTGTTTGTATGAGTTTTTTTAAGTTGTATTTTTTAAGTTGTATTCTCGGGCATTGTATGGCGTTGACAAATGCTTGGTTCAATTTTCAATTAAATGAGTGAGTTGTGAATTCTTTGGGGAAGGTAATTGGCCACAGTTCCAAGCAAGCTGGGTTTCTGGTGGCGGAGGAGAGAGGGGGGGAAAGGGAAATGAAAAGCCGTTGGGTTACGAAAGCTGGCGGGTGCTTTGCAGAGAGCTGCAGCAAGCCCAGGGAAGAGCTCAGGGTTTCTGTGGGGTGAGATGGCTGTCAGGTCCCCCCACAGCAGGGACACCAGCCTGGCTGCCAGGAGGGTCCTGCTGCTGTGGGCACCCAGGGGTGCTGCTGTGGCACCGCCCCGTCCCTCTGCACTCGCCTTTGGGCACGGGTGGATGTTGTCACTGCTGCCACTTGTCCCCACCAGGGCTGGGTTTGCCCCTGTGCCCACAGCTCTGCCCTGTCCCTCTGCGCTCGCCTTTGGGCACGGGTGGATGTTGCCACTTGTCCCCACCAGGGCTGGGTTTGCCCACAGCTCTGCCCTGTCCCTCTGCACTCGCCTTTGGGCATGGGTGGATGTTGCCACTTGTCCCCACCNGATGTTGTCACTGCTGCCACTTGTCCCCACCAGGGCTGGGTTTCCCCCTGTGCCCACAGCTCTGCCCTGTCCCTCACCTTTGGGCACGGGTGGATGTTGTCACTGCTGCCACTTGTCCCCACCAGGGCTGGGTTTCCCCCTGTGCCCACAGCTCTGCCCTGTCCCTCACCTTTGGGCACGGGTGGATGTTGTCACTGCTGCCACTTGTCCCCACCAGGGCTGGGTTTCCCCCTGTGCCCACAGCTCTGCCCTGTCCCTCACCTTTGGGCACGGGTGGATGTTGTCACTGCTGCCACTTGTCCCCACCAGGGCTGGGTTTCCCCCTGTGCCCACAGCTCTGCCCTGTCCCTCACCTTTGGGCACGGGTGGATGTTGTCACTGCTGCCACTTGTCCCCACCAGGGCTGGGTTTGCCCCTGTGACAACAGCCCCGGCAGAGGAGAGCCTGCAAAAAAATCTGATATTCTTCACTCTCTGTGCAATAAAACCACAGCTCTCTCAGTAATTATTAACAACTCATTAGCTGATGTTAGCATTATATTCAGATTATGATCTTGCATGCCATTTTTAATCTTGGACTGCTTTGTATGCAAAATACTGTTTCAACTTAGAAATGTGTCCTTGTATGAAAATGGCAAAAACAATCAGTGATGCTTCTGCTGAACGCATCTAAATTACAGTTAATTTTGATGTTTGTCTGACTAAATAGTGTGGATTTACCTGAGGTTTAGTTATTTGCAATGCTCTTGATCAAATGTTATGAAAGTATGTAAGTCACAGGCTGGTTTTGTGCACTTGAGGAGTTCATGAAGAAGGGCAAGATGTGCATGATGAACACACATGTTTATTCTTTATTATTTTTTTTTGCTATAACTCCAAAGTAAAAAAATAAAGCCTTGATAGTTTTGCTTTCTTAGCTCCCAAGTTGTCTTTTTTTTTTCTTTTTCATGCAAAAAAGGCAATTCCTTTTTTAATATATTGTAATAGATGCATGGAAATCTCTACCTAAATGTAACACTGTGCACAAATAATTGAAAATTATCCATTTTAAGTTAAATTCATTGATTTCTTGGTAGTTGATATGAGTTAATTAAGTTTTATTAATCAGAGGTCATGGGAAAATTAGAAGTGTTTTGCCATCATAGTGCAGCCATGGATTTACAAACTGCAGTTTTCCAGGCCAGATCTGATTTTTGTTTTTCCATCTTCAATCTCCTTTCCCTTCCCATCTCTATATCGTGTTTTTACCGCTGTATTTTTTTCTCTCCTAAACCCTGACTGAATATAATTTTTCTGGCAGGTTTTTTTTAGTGTGTTTAGAGGTTATAAAAAATATTGAACTCTAGTGGGAGGAAAGTGGCTGTATAAGGTTGGGAGCAAGCTGATGATTAAATTTTTAATTTTGTATCCTGAAGCTTTGCTATTGGGAATTTTGCTGGGTTTACTCTTCATTTTACTGTGAGGTATTTCATTATTCATCACATTGCACATTGTTTTTTTCTATGGAGTCCTGATGTGATAAGCCTGTAAGTTTTCATTTGAAATATTTTTTAAGGTATCTCTTTAAAAAAGAAACCTCAGACTTTTGAATACTTAGTATTCAAATTGAATACTAAATATACTTAGTATGAATGTGCCCTTTATGAATTATGCCTTTTTTGGGGCTGTTTCACCAATGCCCTTATGGTGATGACCAAAAAAGTGTAGTACCACGGTCTGAACCAAGTATTCCAATTACTTTACAAGTTTTCATCAACTTCTTGGATGCAGTTTTCTTTTTCTTTTTTAATAAGTGTCATTGAAAATATTAAGTAAGCTGAATTATTCCTACCTTCTTCAGTATGACTTTTTTTAAAAGTTTGATTTATTTCTCTAGCCTTGTACAGTATTGACTAATCCTTTGTTCAATTTTCAATTTAATGAGTGAGATCTGAATTCTTTGGAAGAGGTAATTGGTCACAGTCCCAAGCAAGCTGTGTTTCTGGTGACAGAAGAGAAAAGGGGAAAAGGGAAGTAGAAAGATGTTGCTTGGTGAAATCCCATGGGCATTTTTCATATATATTTCACCAACTATCAATAAAACATGTTGCTAATTTAAAAATAATAGAGCATAAACCCAGAGTGTATGAAGTTATATTGAGTGCTGAAGTAAAAGAAGTTTTTAAGCTTGACATAATTTCCTATTCATTCTTTCACTTACCTTACAAAAAGGAGATGAGGAAATAGTGTATATTACTTCCCTGAGCAAGAAGATACTAAAAAAAAAAGGTCAAAAGGAATGAACTTTTACTTCCACTATGGGTAATGTTCTGCTTCTCATGTTACTTTTTTGGGGTTTACTCCTAGTAAGCTGTTTCTGGAAGAATATTTCTTTTTAGCTCTTTTACATGCTTTAGTGTTAGTGGTTTGAGATCAGAAATTGGTTTCTGGAGAAGATGTAGTTACACAAATTGTTTTCTTGTCATTCAGAAAGCTGACTGTAGGGAAAGGAAATGCTACTTTTTATTAGGCAGTTATGGTCACCTTGGTTGCATAGAGAGAGCACTGCAGACAAATCACAGAAGCAAAGATCCCTTCTGTGTAAAGTTCAGATGTTTGGATTTTCATGGAGCGTTTTTAGAAGCTCGGTAGCAAAGCTGGCTGGTATGTGAATTCCAATTTACAGCTAATGTTCTGTTTCTAAATCATTCTTTGGATCTATTTGGAATTGATCTTTATGTGTATTAAAAATAATCTGGATTATTTTTCAAGTGCAGAGGAGATAGGGCTCGGTATTAATTTCTTTTGCCAAGTGAATTGTCAGTATTTGACTGAGTTGATGTAAAGATATTTTCAGTTTAATAGTGGCAATTTTTATAAGTGATGGTCGTCCGTAACAGAATGAAAATCTGATTTCTAGGTGTGCTGTTGTCTTGGTGCTACTAATTAGATGTGACATTGAGCTGCTGTTTCACTGCCTGCCAGCAACTTGTGCCCTGTAACCATAAATAAATTGATTTGATGTGATGTGTTCAACAAAATAACCAGAAATAGATGTATGGTCATGGAAACCTTTACTGGTTGTATAGTTGTGTGTTTATACTGCAGTGTTTTGTCCAGAATTTAATTGAAAACAACTCAGTGTGGTTTGGCTGCCTTTCTAGGTACAGGAAGATTATTATATACAAAACCTTGGCCTTCTTGCAGCAATTATTTGGAGTAAGTTAAATATAAATTCTCGTTTCTTCTGGCCATGGTAACTTAGAATTTCAGAGAAGTGTTGCTCTGGTTTTACTGGGCAAAGGGTGGGACTGGGGCTTGTATGCAGCAGGAACTTCATTTTGATACAGATGGGTCTCCTGTTTAATCTCTGAAGAGCTGTTAAGATCACGAATCATTTTATACATCTGCTTTAGTTCCTTTGGGCTTAGCTAGTTCAGTGGGAATGTGGGAGTCTGAACACCCCGTGGGTCACACAGGATATTATTCAGGCTTGTGCTTTGCTTTAATAGCCATCTACCCAGTAATGTTGATGAGAAATGTACCAGTGGCCAAGAAAATAGTGTGTTTCTGCAGTGCAGAATTAACAAGCTGTTCTCTTAAGTTCTATGATATTTCAAATTGTATGATTAGGGAGGTTCTAGGTGCATGTGAGGTCCCTGTTTCTTTGGCTGTGTTATTGATAAGAGTGTAATTTGTCTTAATGCTTTGTTGGTGAGAGTGTAGCTTTTCTGCCAGAAAACTAACTTCTAAGCCCTTTAAAATATGATTTTTAAGCCCATTATTCAAATCTAAGAGTTACTACTTTTTAGTGCATATAAATTATATTGTATATCTTATTTCCATGGAGACTAGCATCTGTGATGCATATTATTATAATCACTGTGGATAATAACTTTTCATATTTTTAGTTTTGATGGCAATATCCATACCAGTATTCAGGTAATTAATAGTGCTAGGTCCAATAGTCAAAATTGCCAAGCAGTTTCTCTGTGTGGAGAAAACTCTTCACTGTGTCTATTATTTCCATTATAAGGAACTTTAGCTGGTAATCCAATATTTTGAGTTTATTGCAGGAAGATTAATAGCAGCTATCTTATCACCATTGATTAGATACTTCTGAGATACATAAAAGTAATTACTGTTTTGGAGGGTTTGCTTTTAATGCATACACTGGAATATTTTCAGGTTTTTTGCTTCCATCTCAGAGATGAACAAACCCCTGGATTGATCCCTCTCATGTACCCAGTGCATAAACTCACAGGTTCTTATCAATCTCCTTTATCTGTAATTTGCAATGCAGTAATTCATAACAAGGTAAAGTTTTTATTGGTTTGATGTCACACATGGTATTATTAATGAACTCAGTAAACTTATTTCAGTATTTCTTATTAGACTTTCTGAGTTTTGCACCAAGTATTCATATGATGACCAAGTAATGCTTAAGCAATATTGGAGGAAGCCTTTTTCCTATCAAAGGCTTATATGGTGATATAACATTGGGGGGAAAAAAAATGATCTTTTCCATTTCTTCAGAGCCAAAGGAAATCATCAAAGTTGGATTTAATAAAGAGTAAAAGGATGTCAGTGAGTAAGAGCACTTAAAGAAGAGCCACGTTGGTGTTTGTGCTAAATTGCTCTGCAAAAAGCTCCACCTAAAACTGAAGGCCTTTATTTTACCTGCTTTTGACACTTCAAAGTTAAATGCAGGTTTTCTGCTGCCTTGTTTGCCTTTAACTCCTCCATTCAAGTCCTGTAATTGCTGTAAGAATGCCCCAGCAATTCATGATAATTGCTGAACAGTTTGCTTTTTGCATGTCTGTAAGGTGCTTCACCATGCAATTGGCAAGTGCAATTTTTGAGGAGTAGCTTAGCAAAAGAGTACCTGCAATGTATCAGAAATATTTGGGAAAATAAGATACAGCTCCCCATTCTGTTCAGTAACAAGACTGTTCTGGATTTTGCTGTTGTCAAAAGTTTTCAGTGCTCATCAGGCAGACATGCAGATGTTTAATTTTCCTACGATGAATTTCACATTTATTTTCCGACAAATAGTTTATGATGGTGAAGTTAGACATGTGCATAACATTTGCCATATTGTGGCTTTAATGAGTTGCTGTTTTAAATATGATCTTGGTCCAATATGTAACTCATTTCAGAATGAAATTATCATCATGTTTTGTAACTTGTATTTTTTGGGTTTTACAAGTTATTGTGTAGAACAGAAAATGAGCAAGCTAGTGGCTTGCTGTTTAAGATGGCTAGCAAGAAAATATCAAGATCTTTGTCCATAAGTACACTTCTTCCTAAAAGTAAAACAGACAAAACAGGGTAAATGCAGTGTTCTTCTGAGATCGTTGTCTCCCGTGCACAGACCACAGTTCACAAGGCTGCAAAGACTAACAGCAAAAGGTAGAACATCCCACTTCCCTTTTTCCAGTGTTCTGTAGTCATCAAAAATCTAGTTTTCCTGATATTCCACAGAACAGCTGGTGGCTATTCATTCATTGACACTCAATGAGACACCAAGGAGTAACCAGTCCTATAGAGCTGCTCCAGCTGATAGGGTATGGAATGCAAATATATGTAAAAAATGCAGAAATTGCAAAATGGGCAATGTTGAATCAAAGAAAAGAAATTGAAGAACTTATTTTCTGATGTTACACTAGATATTTTTTGATAATTGTACTAAAAATTGTGTGAGTAATTAGTCTCAAGATGATTTTGAGTGTTGGCTAATTCCGTTGTTTTACTGATGAAAATTGTTTTCAGGACAGTGTGTTGTTCAGAGGTTTTGGAGAGAAAGGTGAGCAGTGTGAAAAGTTGACTTTTCTTAGGGGATTAAGCAAGTGGAACTCTGCTCAGGACAGCAGTGAGTACAGGAAAATCCTCCTGACTCAGAGTGTCAGCACAGAGAAAGAGTGGAGGAGAGCAGAACGCCAGGTTTAGCAAAAAACAATTTATTAAAACTGTCTAAAACATGAAGGATCAGCCTGGTGCAGAAACCCACTACAAACACTGCAGTGAACGTTGGGTAGAAGTAAGGAATGGTTTAACTGTCAAATAAGTTGCACAGAACAGAAAGAGAAGTTAAGAAAATGTGGTTGAAAATTTATTTTTATTGGTGATATCTCCTTACAGTAAAAGTCCATTTTAGTAGTCTTTTTAAACTTACTTTGGTTTTGCTTGTTAGATTTTTAATAGTATCATCAAATTTCTTTTTTCAGGGAAAATGGACATAAGAGTGTCTTTCTGGCAGTTGCTCAGTTATGACTGTAAAAGGAATTGTGCAAAAACAATAATTGGGATTGCTGTTCAACAGGATTTTTTTATAAGCAGCAGATGGAAAGTTCTATTCACACACATATATTTAAATGTTAAAATGTATTAATAAAAATAAATGTATTGATAGTATAGTTATTTTGGAAAAAAACTCACACACTCCCCCTTCACCTACCATTCTGTATATCTAGAAGAATTACATACTCATTCAACATATTTGTCTGATAAGTTTTGTCAAAATATTAAAAAAAATGGGGGGGACAAATCAAAAGTTTGTTGAAATTAACTGAATCAATGTATACATGGGAATGGTGGAAAAATACATTAAAATTTCCACTTGAATGATACTAAAGATGTATATATCTTTGATATGGAGGAAGGATCACAGAGCAAGGAAGAGTATTTTATTTATTGTCACAGAAGTCTTGATACAAATTGTGGAACAGTAGCAGTTTTAGATTTAGGATTTAGATTTAATTATGGAAAAAATTAAATCAGATTTTTATTCAAGCAGTCTTTTATTATTTATTTGAAAAAAAATGATTTCACAAATCAGTAAATTAATTTCTGTGTTTGTAAATGTGTTTTCTAGTATATGTTTGTTTCTTAGAATGGCATATTGCTTCTAGCTGTAATGTGTACTGTGTTTTAAGTAGCCAGTGTATTATTATCTTTTACATTGCATTACCACCAGTCTTTTTGTAATGAATGATTTGTAATTAATAGGGAGGAAAATAACTTAAGTCAATTTTCTGTGTAGATTTAATTTGATTGCAGAGATTATTTCCTTCTTTGTCATTGCTTGTTGTACTGTATAGTCCAGTTACTCTATAAATATAACTACAGCTTTTTATTTTATTTAAACCTTCTGTCAGTGTGTTTCTAGATTTCTGAACCTGCTAAAGGAAATACACAGGATAATCTGGAGGTGGAGGCACACATCTGCATGGTTACACCTGTGCATGTGTAAGACAGTTTAGAACTGATAATCAGGGCATACTTTATTGAGTGCTGAGCTATTTAAGCCTCCCAAGAACAGGGTTAGCTCTTGAATGCTCAGAAAACGTTTCTCTTTCTGTAACTGGGAGTTTTCTTCATGCCTGGGAAATGAAAGTGTTTGTGTCATCGTGGATTCCTTAGTCAAGGTTTACATCAGAGCTCGTCTGGGGTTATTGTGCCCCTGGACAGGAGGGCTGGGGAAGAGGCTTGGAAAAGGCTTGTGCTAGACTGGCACCAGCTCTCTTTGCAGGCTTCAGGGCTGTGTCACATGGAGAAGAAAAACATCTACTCTTTTTCTAAAGCACAGGTTGAATTCCTACCAGAACATTAAAAGAAAGTTATTTTATTTCCTTTGTGTCCGGTGTTTCTAAGGAGCAAATCGTGGGTTTGGCGATACCCGTTCCCTTTCACTGCCTCCTCTCCCCTGTAAATAATCTCAGCCTTTTTGCTGTGCAGGTCATAAATAATAACTGTATTCAGTAATAGGCTTGAAAAAAAGCAATCATGCTAAAGTCAATGTTTTAAGGATGTTTGCCAAAAACCTTTCTTCAATAATACAAAAATCTGAGTCTTCCGAAGAGAAGAAACTGCTTCTCAATTTTGGGCTTTAAAGTTCTGGGGGGTTTTGACATGAAATATTCCTTCCTCTCAGCGTGCGGGGTTATCTGGGAGAATGTAATACTTAACAGACATAATCACAGACATTTTCATTATTTCCTCAAAATCCATTAGACTATACCTTGCAAGACTACATACGATCTCCTTTGGCAACTCCAATAGTTTGGCAAAAAAAATATTTTTATCTGTCATACAGCACTGACATGGGTTCAGTTCCTGCTACAGAGAGTATGTTAAATACCCCTCATGGGGAATATAAACAATTTGGAAAAAGAGTATTCTTCTAGTTGATGTAAAGTCAGTAAAATGAGGTTTCTTATTTGTGCTTGGGTGATCAAGCTTTTCTTAGCATTTATTCAAAAGAACGTGACATGCTTACTAAATTCTAGTAAAGATTTATGATGTTAATGCATACAAATAGTTAAGCAAATTTAGAATATTAGAAATTATTTTACAGTGTAAAATAAAGCTTACAAAAACAACAGTTTCCTTTTTAGTTCCTGAAAATAAACAGTTTGGTTTAAAAGCAAAAGTCTTATGCTCTAATTATCCCTCAGTGGCTAATTTTGTAATTTTCTATTTTTGTATGCACCTGATAGTTTTTAAAGTTTAGCTGAACAATGTTGCACTGCTGGTAAGAGATTGTCATACACAGTTTCCTAGGTGGTGTAAAATCTGTATTTATTAATGGACATTATTTATTATGTCTTGTCTTAGAAATTCTGAATGGAAGTGCTGTATCTAATGTTAACTTAGATCCTGCTTACGAGACTACAGTATTAGTGGTGGCATTCTTTCCTCTGAATCAAATAATAATCTAACTTCATATATACAGTTTTGGAATAAATAGTAAATGAGATGGCATCACATTTGTCTGTTGCCTGTAAAAGGATGTTTATTTATCATCCCATTGTATTTGTAAATTATTTCAGACTGATAATTTCAATGAGGCATTTGAAGATTAAAACTGCATTGTGTTTCGACACTCATGTAAATATTTGGCCATTTAAACGATACTAGCAAGCTATCAACTTCTGATTGATCACTGTGAACCTATGGAGTTCAGTACTGGTATGTTTGAAAAGGTTTGGAAAAATTGATTTTCACTGATACTCAGCTGCTGGGCTTTCAGAACAACAAGGCTGAGGCAAGGAAATGCTGTGAGACACAAGGTAATTTTCTCCTGCATTGTGTTTCCAGAGCATACATCCAGTATTGAGCTGAAAGTAGAAGTGGGGTTGAGCTCTGCAGTGCCTCACACTCTGGTGCATACAAACAAACTAAAACCTGTGCTGTGGAATCAATGCTTATGGACTTTGTCCTGGAAAAGTCAAGTGTTCACAGCTCTACATCAAAATGTTCTATTAATTTTAAAATTAATGGACATCTTGTGTCCTCTTGTTTTATTGTTGGGTTTGGGGTTTTTTTGAATAATAAAACACTAAGGAAATTTCTCTTTTTTTTTTTTTTTTTTCTCGCCAGGATAGTCATTCCTGCTTTCTTGCCTCTTAATCTCAACAAGTATTTAAAAAATAGTCTGAGGATTGCTTGCCTTTTTTTTTTTTTAAAGGTACATTTTCTAAGCTCTATGATACAGTTTAGTTATACCTATTTTAATGTAAAATACACTGAATGTATGCCTGTCACTGACAGTGAAGTACTAATATCTGCTTTGTCTTGCTCCTTATTTAAATAACTACTAATGTTTGCAGGAGCTAGTAAAACAGCACTATTAATTAGATCAAATTAAAATAAACTTGCTTTAATATGATATAGCTAATTGATTAAAATTCCCTTTTCTCCTGGGTGCAGCTGTTAGTTTTTCCTCCCTTGCAGCAAGGTTTCTTGATAATTAATGTCCTTTCATTATCAGCAATTTTCTTCTAACCTCTGTGTCATTTAGCTGATTTTCATCTTCCTCGTGTTTTGTGTTCCAATAGGTCTTTGTCTTCTTCAAATTTATTATCAAGTCTTAATTTGGGGGGGAGAGAGAAAGGCATAAAGTAGCTGTGCTGGGTGTACAAAGATATTTGGGGTTGTGAGTGAACTTTTTGGTGTGGGGGGTGTTTGAGAGCAACAAATGGTCTTCACCTGCATTCATCTTAGCCTGAGCTAGCGTGGTATTTCTTGCAGTTGCCAGGAAGAATAATCAAGGAAACTATTCATCTGGTTTGGGTTGATAAATAAAACCACTTTACTTCACGAGAAAGCCTGTGACTGTGCCAAAGTTAATAAAAAGTTGAGATGAACTTTGCTTGTTACGTTCAAAGGCACTCTCCTTCCAGAAACAGCTTTCCATCAGATACTGCTGGAATACTGGAAGTCTCCTTGCCATCAGTGAGTCATACATGTTGTAATCTGCAGGCCGTGTCCCTGCATGGGAGCCAAATGTTCAGACATACCTACATGTCTTGGGTCCCAGCTGTCCCTCATTGCTTTCATGTGGTCTCTCCCTGGAGGAGGAGGGAAGGGTGAAATGCTGGGGATCACCTCAGGGGTTTCTAGGCCTTGCACTACAGAATATTTTCACTGTTAAGTCATCCACTGTGAAGTTCTGCTCAAAGGAGTCCTTGGATTTAAAGGAAACTCAAGAGCATCAGAATTTGTACAGACAAATACTTTAAAAAAGAGCTTCTGATAGCTTTTTTTTTCCTTTTCACTATCTAATTATGACCATTCTCCGTATCTGCTCGTCATGCACTTTGCCACGATTGCAAGTTCCAACAGTGATTAGAGTTCATTGCTGCCTTTCTTCAAAAAGTCAGATGTTGTAACACCAGCTCTTCCTCCTGACGTTCTCTTTCAGTCAAGACTTGTGACTTTCTGGAGAAATCTTATCACTTTAGGCCATTCTTTGAATGGATGAGAAAATACCAGCTGTTGAAGAAAGGAGTAGGTAACTCCTCTGGCAGGGTTGTGGTGGCCTTCCCTCAGTAGCTGGGTGTTTTTCTGCTCTGCTCAGAGACTGCGTGGACAAGAGTTGTCTCATGTTGAGAACAAACTCACAGCAAGGTCTCTTCTGCTGCCATGGATGTCCACCCTGGGCTGGCCATGACTCTCAGACATGTTGTCTGACTATCGAACTCCAGTTCTGGGCTTTGAGATACAGAACTAATGTAAGGTTTCAGAAGAAACTATATACAGTCAAAATAGATTACTTCCTAAAGGAGTGTAATTAAATGGCCAGAATAACAGGGTATTAAAAGGAAAACCATCTTGAGGTTTTTGTTGTTGGTTTGTTTTTTTTTTTTTTTTCCCTTCACTGTTCTAAGCATCCATTTCTTTCCTGGAATTCTCTCACTAAATAGCTTTCTGCTTCAGTGCACTAACAGAAATTAGGGGGAAAAGTGGTCATAATTTGTTTTTCAGCCCTTTGCAATTTTCATGTTTGTCAGCATTCCTTAAATGTGAGTTTACTTCCTGATCTTCATTATGATAGTTCCTCTTCTATTCAAACACAATGATTTGGAAATATTTTTTTGAGCTTAATCACTTAGAGCGAGACTTACAAAGGAACTATCATAAGAAAACTGAGATTTGAGTACTTGGACTCCGAGCAAAGCTCAGAAATAATGGTTTCCTCATTGTTTGATAAGAATGTGCAGTTATATTATTGTGATCTTTGGATGTTGTTTTTGTTGCAGCTTTGCATGCTGCCAAAGCAAATTCATGTCATTTGTGTTTTTGACAGTAAAAATATTCAATTAGTGTTGTTTGAAATTGCAGTAATTGTTCATGTTGTTTCCATACAGCACATTGCAACATTTGTGATTTGCTAGCTTAAAGCTATATTGCATATAAATAAAGAACTAAATAAGAAAAGCAATTCTATTTTTTTTTAAAGTTTGTCTTCTTCCACAGACATTTCTAATACTTCTTTGTTTCTTAACACTTAGTAGTTTATTATTTAAATATTTTGATATTTAATTATATAGAAGTAGTTTTGGTGTAAATGAGGATGGCATTTAAACAAATGAACAAAAATCAACCCAAAAACTCCATCAGGGTTGTTTCTGTAGGCAGCTATTTACTTATTTCATTCTGGAATAACCTTGGAACTGCAATTAAGCTTATATTGATCTTGTTATTCTTACATACGTTACTGGGCATTAACAATAGGAGTTTGAGAAAGAAGAGTAGGTGCCTGTGGGAAGTGCAGAAAATAGTGACAAAGCTTAGGAAGTTAACACAAGTCAGCTTCTTCAACTCAGTGCTGTTCTATAGCGAACTGCTGAGCTGCACAACATTTCTATTTCTATAAAAAACTGAGCTACAATTAAAAAAAAAAAAACCAACTGAGATGCAGTGCTATGAAGATTATAAGAAAGGAGCGACAGCCACGCAGCCAAGGAGAGAGCCATGGGCTGAGCTGAGTAATCCACTTCCATTGTGGAAAGCCATTGCACAAACTGAGTAAACAAACACATCCTCCAAAGAGGAGACTCGGCTCCAGACAGTTCAAACATCCACAATTGAATAGCAACAAAGTAAATGCAGAAGGCCGGAGGAGAAGGCTGTCTACCTGAACTCAGTAAATTGAAACCAAATATAAAATTTCCTGTGGAGGTTTCTACACTGTCTGCCTCTCTCTTCTTGGGAATCAAAAAAGCAAATTAAATTTCTGTCCTTGAAGCTGAAACATATGAGTCCTCCTTTCAAATAGAATATCTGTTGATGGAATGATGGTAAGTTAGTTATTTGAAATAGTCTAAAAGGAATGTGCTTTAGGGGGGAAAAATGGTATTGTTAAATTCATTAAGGACTGCTTTTATTAGGAAAAAAGTTGCCAAAGATCTCAAACACTGAGGTCTGTAAATAATTGATCACTACCTAGATCTTTCATATGAAAGTCAGCTACAGAGATCGCACCTCATTTGTGCTTTTTTTTTTCGAAAAAGGTATTTGAGGTTATTTGAGTTAAAATTTAAATTGTATTTATTTTGCAATATAAGTATGAGGCAAGGGTTTGCATCTTTGAAGAAACTTTTAGGCTATTGTTAATTGAGATTTGTTCTAAATATACTTTAGCAATCTGTAAGTACATAGGAGCTTTGTCACTCCAAACACCCTTTTGCACAGACTGCTGGAGAGCTGCTCTTAGTGTTAGGTTTTATAGCACAGATGGACTGTGTTCAAAGTGATACCTAGATTGACAGTACAGTGCTCCTAATAAATGGATAATGAAGTCATGTTTAATAGTAGTATTTTATTTAGGACTGGGATTTTTTGAGTTAATCAACTCGGTGAAGTCAATGGATGTTCTAATGTGTTTTTTAAATAATGATTTGTTTTTAATATTAAAGTTGTATAATTTTATTTAATTTTTATTTAAATTCTTGTTAGTAGCAATGAATCCTTGCAGCCAGCTTTACTGAGATACTTTTGATTTCTTTGTCTGCAGGCAGAACTTGTGAAAGGGAATCTGCAGAGCGTTGGGCTCACGCTGCGCCTTGTGCAGTCCAAGGAGGAGGATGCAGGGCACGTTGTCATCGAAACTGTGACTCCCAACTCTCCTGCTGCAGCTGCTGATCTACAGAGAGGGGACAGACTGCTGGCAATTGGCAGTGAGTGATATGTCACCTTTCACAATAAGGGTCATCTTGTCGTGTATGCAGTCCAGCTAATCTGCCTTTCTCAATAATTACAGTTGGGCTCGGCACTCAAAAGCTAACATTTATGTATTTATGGTCACTTAAGGTCTTGTTTGCTTGATTTATTTGCTTCATTTATTTTCTTAGGTAAAAGGCAAAAGAAGCTTGAATAAACATTTGGCAACAACATTAAAAACAGAACAAACAAACAACAAAACAATAAAAACCCCAGCCAAAACATTAATGTGGCGGCTAGCAGGAAGTTTCACCTTTTACAGAGGTTTTACAGACCAGAGCTTAAAATCTACAATGAGTTCTTTTGCTTAGTTATTGCCTAAATAAATCCCCATTGCAATACTCCAGTAATTTAAAAGGCTTTTCAGTTGCTTTGAACTGATAACTGATGATTGCCTTAGAAAAAGGGAAAGTCATTTTTATGTGATCCCCTGCATGACTGTATTTGGACTGTGTGCTCATTAAGATATTTTGGCTTGCATGTAATTTGGAGATACATCAAATGGCTCTGAAAGTTCTGCTCAGGAAGGTGGTTCAGCTCACTCCAGCCACACTGATAATGTAGCATTATGCCCATGTTTCATTAACATACTGGAATTATTTTTCATTTTAGCCTGCTTCTGTTACAATTATAACTGTGTTTCAAGATATCCATCTTTTTTGAGTCCTTTGTTAAATGTCTACTGCTGCAAAGTCCAAATTTCCAGTAAGGGCGAGGTTAAAACTGTTTCCATATCAAATCAACATTACTGTGTAAGATTACAGTATTATTATGAGCCGCAATCTGGAGTATTTATGTAATTAGTTTTTCCAGCTTCATATTTATATGAATAAAATGGAGAGAATCCATCTGTTACACTTCAGTTATGCTCTTCTGTCATAATTGACTTCCTTTGTTACTGAGCAACAGTGTGTTTGTTGACTATTTTTGGTCACTTAGAATATTATCACAATTAGAACTTAATAATGTTTGTCTTTTTTTTTAATAGGTGTTAAAATCACATCAACTGTCCAAGTATTGAAGCTTATTAGACAAGCTGGGGACAGAGTTTTAGTCTTTTATGAGAGGCCTGTTGGGTATCATCAGCATTGCTCAGCGCTGCAGGATGGATTTGGACAATTGGAGGACACAGCTTTCTTGGCACAGGCAGAAGATGACCAGAATAATTTAGCAGCTGATGCTGATAGCAGAGATTTTGATTCAGAATTTGAAGACTTAGCTTGTGATTCACCTGACCAAAAAGAAGATCTGCCAACAACTCCGAGTCCCAAACGCTCGGTGGTAATTCTTGCTGCTACTAAACCTCTTGGAACTATATCACCCATCCTGAATCGAAAACTGCACTTAGGAAATTATCAGGCAGCATCAAAAACGCAACAAAAAGATGGGGCTAAAGTGGCACCACCTAAAACTGTTGAGGTTTCAGATGCACCCCAACCGTTGGGTAAACAGTCCCAAGGAATGAAGCCTCCTGTGCCACCTAGGCCACAAATTAAGCCTATTTTGACTATTAGCGAAAGCCAAAATGTGTTAGAAACTGGAAGTGTGTGTTCTGATAAACCAGAGAGGCCACCTCCACCTGTAAATAACGGAGAAAAATCTACAGAGAAGATAATGAAATTTGGTGATCAGATAGAAGACCCACCAGTATCAAAAGTAGTAACAGCACCAAAGCAAGATACATTAAAAGATGGACTTACAGAAAATGCACGTAGTTGCAAAGACAGTGATGATCATCGAACATGGGAGTCACCAGAAATTCCTTATAAAATCCGTCAGGGCCGGTGGCCAATGGCGAGAACATCCTCCTGTCTATTTGAAGTAGAAAAATACCACAAGTACCTTAATGTTGCACTGTGGTGCAGAGACCCTTTCAAAGCAGGTGGTTTTATCTGCTTAGGATATGCAAGCATAAAACTTGAAGAAATTGCTTTAGATTGTCTAGCTACGTCCTCGATGGAATTTGTTAGGAAGTTTCAACTGGGTGCTCCTACACCTAAAGCAGCAGTCACCAGGACGGCGTTGCGGAGTTTGACAACCCATAAAGGTTTCAATGAAAAATTTTGTTACGGTGACGTAACTTTGCAATTCAAATATTTAAAAGAAGGTGAAGTGGATGATTCAAGTGTGTATCTGGAGAAAGAGAGGGAGTGTCACTTGGAAGAAGAAGCTCGTGCCCTTCAGAAGGAGGATCCTTTCTCGGGACAGATTCTCACAGACAACAAGCATAACTTTCAAGACACTCAGTTTCAGAATCCAACTTGGTGCGATTACTGCAAGAAGAAAGTGTGGACTAAAGCAGCTTCGCAGTGCATGCTCTGCGCTTATGTTTGCCATAAAAAATGTCAAGAAAAATGTTTAACCGAGATGCCCTTTTGCGTGGGAGCCGAGAAGCGGCCGGATCGAGCCGCGGGCGGCGGCAGGGCGGAGGGGCAGGAGGCCCCCGCTGCCGCGTCCCCTCGGGCGGACCCCGAGGCCAAGTCGGCGACCAGAACGACGGGGCTGACCAGGCACATCCTCAACACGAGCAGCCGCCTGCTGAACCTGCGGCAGGTGCCCAAGGCCCGCCTGGCCGAGCCGGGCCCGGACGCGGCCGAGCCGTCGCCGAAGCACACCCCCAACACGTCGGACAACGAGAGCAGCGACACCGAGCTCAGCGGGCCCAGCAGCCCCTCCAAGCGCGCCGCGGGCACCGGCATCAAGCTGGTCCGCAAGGAGGGTGGGCTGGACGACAGCGTCTTCATCGCTGTGAAAGAGATCGGCCGCGATCTCTACAGAAGTTTACCCACAGAGGAGCGTTTTCAGAAGTTGGAGTTTATGTTGGATAAGCTGCAGAACGAAATAGACCAAGAGCTGGAGAACAACAATTCGCTGGTTAAGGAAGAAAAAGAGACGACCGAGGCGAGGAAAAAAGCCCTGATTTCTGCTGCGCTGGCTAAGTCGGGTGAGAGACTGCAGGCCCTCACGCTGCTGATGATCCACTACAGGGCAGGCATTGAGGATATAGAGTCCCTGGAGAACATGTTCTTAGAGAGGCAATCCAAAAAAGTGACTAAAGATTTCGAGGAACCCAGTATAGCAGAAGAAATGGATAGAGAAGATGGCAGTCTGACAGAGGCTCCGACATTGAACATCATATCAGAAGAACCAGTTGATCCACCTCAATCAGTAGACTGATATTTGCATACTTAGTCTTTGAAGGAATGGACTAAAAGAATACTTTGCACTTAACTCCAAACACACACACAAATTAAATTAAAACACTGGTATAATGTGCGTGTCCTGCTTCTCCACAGTTAATTGCTAATAGTGGTTCTTCTCCAGCTACAGCACCATCATTTTGTTAAAGTAGCTGGTTGAAACTACACTTTGGGGTTTATATTGGAAATTTATTTTTAATAACTTATTTTTATTTTTTCTAATTATGTAACCTTGCCATTTCACATCAATGTGTGTGGTTTCCTTAATGTGTTATTTGCCCCCACTTCCCCTCTGTATTATTATTTTTTTTTTTTTAGCTAGTGTTTTCAATGGGAAACAGGCAGGGTTTTCAAAATGTTTTATTTCTGTTGTATGATGAAAACATTATAAGCTTGTTGCATGCCTAAGCTAATGACTGACACAGAAGTCACTGAGGGGCCAGGCTTTTAAGTGTTGATCACAGTTTTATTGTATGTCTTCTAGGTAGTTGTGTATTTTTTGCCAAACATATCATCAAAGCAAACAAAAGGTCTTTCATTTTCTCTGTTATTTTTACTTACTGAAGTCACCATTGCATATCATTTGTTTTCATGTTTTTGTTAAATACAAGAACTTTTTGTAGTTTGTATTTAACACAAAATATAGTAATGCTATGCTAAAAAAATCCTCCTTAGAACTTCAGACTATTGTTAGATATCAAAGTATAAACTGGTATCTCATAATAATTTAATTGGGAATATTTTCAAGGTAAGAGGCTCATTGCCTTCCAGAGCAAAATCCTATGTTTGTGATGTTGTATTATCTGATAACCTGATAAAGGAAAGTTGTTCTTCAGAAGAGTTGGAGGTTTCATTGCCTTCTGTGAAAAAGCATGTAATGATGGTGTAAGTAATATAAAGAAATTAATATTTTGCTGCAGACTATCATTTTGGAAAGCTTAAGATGCAAAATACAAAGTAACTAATGTTCTCTCAACACTTTTGAGTGATCATAGAGTGGTAAGTTGCATTCAGCTTCTCAGACAGAAGATAGAGTCTGAGCAGAAGGATCACCTTTGTCAGCAAAATGTCCTATAGTGTATATAACATGTTTTATTTGAGTCAGTTTGTGAGTTCTGTAGAGATGAGGAAGAAATTCAGCCAGCTGCTTTTGAAAAGAACTGTCTGGTCTTGTGCTATGTGTAAACTGTGGATCTTAGCATCACCTGGCTAAGGCCATCGTTCTTATTTATTTCCTGTAGACATGTCTTTGTTCCATCTTCTGTGTATAGAAATTTTGTATAAAATATCATCTTTATTTTAGGTACTGTGCTAGGTACTCGTATCATCATCACTGGTATTGCTGGTAGTAGAAAAAAAAATGCCTTTGTGGGAGTGGAGTTTGAGATGGTAAAATAACTCCTTTAGTTTTTTGAGGTCATCTATTATGTACCTCTCCTTTAAATTTGCTTCTTGGTTTAGTTTGTGATGGGCAAAATTAAGAAGCAGTGGTTTTCAACATGGAGCAGCGTGCTTGTGCTTCTAAACAAAATGGGTACTGCCAGTCATGCGACTACTTGCACTTTCTTGTGAGTTCTGGGCAGTTGATACTACTTAGTTGATGTATGGAAAACACTATCCATGCTAAAACAGGCATGTGACACACTTCTGAAATTAAGCTTCAGCAAATAATCGCACAAAATTAGCTTCCCTTCTTGTCTGAAAGTTATTGAACCTATACTTGCTTGAGATGCATATTAATTCCCCACTCCATTTCCTCAGCGGCTTACCATTGGTGGTGATCTGCATTCAATCCCATCAGTGTTTGCTCTTACAGACTACTACAGAGGTTTTCAAATATATCCAATCTAAGTGCTTCATTTAAGCCCTGGTGCACATGAAGGAGCTGTGAAAACAATGCAAATACTGATTTCAAAAACACATTCATGGTTTTAAATCGACTCGTGTAACACAGTGGGTAAGAAAAGCTGGATATCGTTTTCCTCTCATAGTGTTGCTAATGATGATGATTGTAAGAGGTAAATTAAATGTAGTGCAATATTTTTAAATACACTGAATGGGAAAAGGGCAAAATTACTTTTATTTTAGTGATAAGAAGGAAAACATGAATTCCTATCTGGCATTATTTACAATAAGAAGTGAATCTCGAGGGGGAAATTGTATTACTACATTCCTGATGTAATCTTTGCTTCATGCTTGACTGTAAATAGCTGAAAATAAAGAATACCACAGAAAACAAGAATATCTTGACTTAATGATATCTGAATAGGTGGCAGCTACACACATTTGCAGAAGACCTGCCTAATATGATTTTGTTGGCTATTATTTTATCATGAGAATAAGCTTTAATAAAATAGTTTTGCTAAATTATCAACTTCCTTGCATTGTGTCAGTGTTCTTTAAACACTTCAATTGCAGTAGCTTATCATCTAAAGCCACCACATAAGGGAAGGATCCTCAGGGGAAAAACACATTTTGCATTATATAAAGCTACTGTTAACTGGATTAATTGGGCTGAGAAATTTGAAATAAAGCATCTGTGGAAGTTTACAGCTGCAGAGGAGGAATAAGTAGTTGGAGCAAATGAATAAAGTGTCTTTATCACACTTGAATTGACACAGATCAAAATATACAAAATAGGAAAAATCCACATTTTTCCAGGACAGGAGGGGGATTTTTGTATATTTTCTGAGTAAAATTTCTTCCTGACTCTCACTAAAAAAAAGGTTTGGTTACTCATTACTCAAAAAATCCAAAACGACTGCAAAGTTTTTATTTGGAGGTGGGGAGAAAGGTGGCACGCATATTCCAAACATGAGTGTGTGTGTGGATTTTAATTAATCTTCCTCTTCTGATGGAGGAGGAGTGGAGTAAGAGAAGGGGGGAGCCACTGCACTGCATGGAGCTGCTCAGCAAGTCCTGGAAGATGCTGCTCCCTGAGGAGAAACCTCCAGCTGCAGACGAGGAATGTGATCCACTCATCTCTCCTTGGGTCTCCTCCTCATGCTCATGTTGCAGGTTAATGCAAACTCCTCAGTTTTGATGTGCTCAAAAATGCAAAACTGAGCCATGAAGAAAGCTTTTCTGTGCTTTTAAAAAAATGTGAGTTGCTATGTTTGAATTATAAACTTGTGAACTCAAGAAATACAGTGGTTGATCAGCTGGCAAAAAGATGAACACATCCTGTAATAATTGAGAATTCTTGCATTGGTAATTCAGTCTCAGATTTGATCAGATGAACAATTTGGTGTTGACCAAAAGACTTCAGCGAAGTTTAGTAGAATAACATCTCTTGGGGCAAAGTTTCAAGTGTGCAGATCACAGTAACACAGGAGCCTCATGTAAATAGCCACTGATCTGCACAATTATTACTTACTTGGTGACAGTGAAGAATTCATCATATGCCAGAATCTTGGTTTCTGCAGGAGCTCTGAGAAATCCTTTCCCAGCAGCTGAGACACCTGACAGCTTTCCCCACGCTGCTGCAACACTCTGCATAAGGCAAATCATGAGGGGAGGGTCGTTCTTTTTTTTAATTCTTTTTTTCACTTTATTACAGTAGATCTTGAACTTCTGTCACATAACTTTATTTTGATGCGTTCTGGATGTATAATTATTGACAGAGCAATACTTGAAGTTTGATCCACTATATTTTTCATATTTTTTGACCATAGTATATACGCTTTACAAAACTATATGTAAACATAGTATCTATGCTGTAGTACATAAAACATCTGCAATTACATGAGAGAAGGCACATAAAGATTTTCATTTTACAAATGAAATGATACACCATGGTTGAGAAGGACATTGGGATTGTTTTCGAAATGCTTTCTTGCCACATCTTGTTTTTGCTAAGTGCAGACAGGGACTGCCTAATAAAATACTTCACCTCTCTCTGTTAAGAGAGACTGGCAACAAACTGGCTGTTTCTTCCATTTTTAAAAGCAAAGAGTATATTTGAACTCACTTAAAAAAATAAATGTACATTGAATTTTTAGATGCATATGTAAATGCATGTAAAAGAATTGTTTGAACTTCTCCAGTCAGCAGCTCATTTTTCAGTACATGCTAAGACTAAATGCTATAATACTGCAGCTTTTCCTAACCAGTTGCTGAAGATGCAACTAAAATAAAGTTGAAATATGTTAAAAGATCCAAAAGATAGAAATGTATCAAGTATCCTCATGCTGTTACATTCCCTGCTAAGGTAAAGGAACAGTGGTGTTCATTTTGAGGGCTTCATATTGCACAGCTGCTCAATTAAAACTGTTAAATACCAATAATAGCAGTAAGCTCATCTGTCTAACAACATGTTTTCCTCAACATTGGTGGTTCAGGGAGAACTCACTGTTTAAACTGGCAGAGAAGTTGTGCCTCTTATTTAGTTTTTTATATATATTATTTCAACCTGAAATTGATGAAAAAAAGTGACAGTGCTGTCCACATTCCAAATTCCAGCTTCTCTCAATGCACTTAGAAAGATGTCACTGAAAAGGATGCAAATTGGATAGGTTTTCTTTGAGGGTTGCTTTTTTAAATTTCCAATTAAATGAGAAAGACTCAAGTTTGACAGTAACCTGTGACTCCAAATAAAATACGAAATACTGTCAAGGAGGTGACTTTAAAAACCAAATAGTTAAAATTCACATTTTATCCAGATTTATACTACACATGTAATAAAAAATAGAGTGTAATATTCAATAAAATTAAATACACAAAGATTAACACCTTACAAATGGTCTATAAAAGCTCTTTCCCCCCTGTAAGGCGGTTTGCAGTCTGCTTTATAGTCACGGGCAATATATAATATACCTTTGGTTTTTCTGACCATGTCACTATTAAATGTACAGTACAACTAAAACCTAGTTCTGGATGAGATGTTTCACATGAACCACAGCATTTTGTACACCTAAATATGTTATATGGCTTTTCTGTTATTCATCACTCTCATATTCCTCCTCTTCTTCACCTATGGGGTAGGATTGGATGTTGTTCTGGGTGTACATTTTTGTTTTCACAGGACAGTTGTGATCCATGAGTATTGCCTGGAAGAGAACAGAGTATTTCTGCTTAGCATCCAGCTGAGGCTGATCCAGCAGGGATCAGGGATTCACCTCTCCTCCCTTGAGGCAGAGCCCAAACTGATTGCAATTAGGGTAAATACAGGTCTGTGTGAGGGGGCATCTTGGTGCTAAAGACATCTCTGGAAAATTTCTGTTTGCAGTATTTCAGCCCAGGTATTATTGAAATACATCTACCTGCTCTCCACATACAATAGTTCACCCCTCCCATAATTAATTTCCATTAAAAAAAAAAAAAAGGTTAAAAGCTGTATGAATGGTCAAGAGGAGTCCTGCTTCTTCAGACCAATTCTCTTTTACTGCTTTTGTGCCCTCTCCATGGAGATCCAGAACAGCATAACTGAGGATAATGCCACGAGGGATGGTCCCAATACTGTGCCTTGCCACCCACAGCAAGCTGAAAGTGGCAGTCGTGGTAAGGGTCAGATAAAATACTGAATTCTCTGGGTTGAAATTTCCCAAGTTTTGGAGCAGCTGTGTAGTGATCTTCATGCTGAGTGTAATTAAGTTTGGGGGCTAACAATTATGCAAAGACCACAATTTTGGGACCCTCCTTTTGACTCTCCTCCAACCTGAAAGAATTGGGACATCATTTTATGGCCATGAGCCACTTTGGGAGCAGGAGTGATTTTGCTCTTAAAGGTGTATTAGAGGTGGCAGATGCTGGAAGGTGTTGGAGCCAGGGGGAGGGATGCTGTCCCTTCAGGGGTTGTGATGTTACAAATGAAACTGTCAGGGACCACGGAAGAACATGGTAAATTTTATATTGCCAGGAAAGAGCAGCTGATTTTTTTTTTTCCTTTCTGTTCCTCAGCCTTATTTAATGTAAGAAAACCAAAACAAACTAAACCAGTGTAGTCAGCAAAGGTCATGACAAGGGATTAACTGGGATCTCTGAGATTCTGCAGTCCAAACACGAGCCAAACAGAAGGTCTCTGGCCTCACATACACCATTATTTCAACAAGATTTAATTTTCCACCTTCTGCCAGTACAAAGTGAGCAGCACAAGCAGCAGGAGGTGCTGTCCTTACCTTGCAGAGATGTGCCACTGCAGAATATGACCATGACAGTGCAAAATTAGTTTCTTTTCACCCAGATAAACAACCACCCACTACATTTTGGGTCCAGATCAGCCTTTTTCAGGAAGAGCAAGGATGGAGTGCTGAGTGGCCTAAACCTACAGATGGTGAGGCTGTTCTCACACACCCTGCAGTGGCTGGGGAGCACTGAGTTCTCTAAAGCATTAAGTTTTTGGCAAGTTTATATAAAGAAGATAAAAAAAGAGAATCCCTGTGGTACAGATTGGACAAGAGAAGCCTCTAGTTCGTAGGGATAGGTGAACTGTATGAAGGAAGGAGAAGGAAAAAAAAAGTGATTCAAAATATACTGTAGAGGACCATGGGAAAAAAACAGGTTGAGGCACACCAAGGAATAATTTGGTCAATTGGCCAATAGAGCTCTGGCTCCTCAAGGAAAAGAGAAATGAATTCTACAATGACTCCACCACAGTGTATGCTGTTGCAGAGGAATGTCTGCAGGACCCTGATTCATAAAAATCAAATTTGTGACTTTGTAACATCTAACTAATAAAAGGTTTGCCTTTATACATCTTGGACATAAAAAGAAGGGAGAGTTCATTCCAAAGTTAATGCCTGAGGGTGAAATACATTGTGCTGGTCCCGTCTTGAAGAATTTAGAGGCAAAGATGCAAATGTAACTTATCATTTGTTTCACTGAAAAAACTCAGAATAAAAAAAATTAAAAAAGAAAGAAAGGAACCAAGTTACACTTACCATTTTCTCCTCTTTGGCAGGTGGACTTCGAAGGAAAAAGCACAGGGGAGCAAAGAGGATATCCACAATTCCTATAATTGTCATGAGCCATGGGAATCCAATGGCCTTGGCAATGGCACCACCAGCAGAAGGACCTTGTACAGATAGAAACCATTTTCTGGAGATTGCTCAGGCACAAAATTTGCAGCAGTCACTTTAAACAACGGTAACTTTGCATACAGCCCCCCCTTCTTACAAATGGATTTGAGGAATGTAAAGACATGTTTGTAATTACATCATAAAACTTTCCTGGCTCCGTATCCCACATTCCTTGAGGAGATCAGAGATGCTCCTAAGGGCATCTGTGTCCTGCTCTCAGGGAGGCAGGGGGGCAGTGGGGAGTAATTCCCCTCACAGACCCCTGGAACACAGCTGTGATGTTAGTTTTAAACGTTCCAAGAGCTCTTTCCTCAGCATATCCCATTTGTGTTCAGGTACCTCCAGGCCTCCTACAGCTCATGGAGTGAGCACAACACTGCTGCAGAGGAGGGCAGCACATGCCAAATACAATTCCCCAGCTCTGCAGAAAATAGGAACTGCGGAAATTTTCTTGCCGAAAATGAGAACTCTTCTCATAGAATCTGCAAGTACCGCTGGGATTCACACCTGGAATTGTAGCAGATTCCCCTTTTCTTAACTAACTGTGCTTCCCAGGCAGGAAAGGCTGCACTTACCTATGGCAAAGCCCATGCAAAAGGCAACGTCAGCTATTGCATAGACACTGCCGTAGACGGACACGTGGCGCAGATCCACCAGGTAGCCCATGATTGGCATCATGGAGGAGTCCACCATTCCTGCAAAACATGTTTCAGGAAAATGCTGCCTTTTTCTTCCCCTTCTTTGAACATCTTGGTGAACCACGTGCTAAGAAGGGATGCAAAAGCAGCCAGAAGGATGCTTGTTCATAGCTAAGCAAAAGATTTGTGTAAAAATGGTCTGTATTAGCTTTGCTTTGTATGGTCTTTGCTGTGTCTGGGGTCACGTGTGGACATGTACACAGGTGTACCTGTGGCACCTGCCAGAGGACAGGAGAGATGTGAGCTTAGGGTGTGTCCACCCTTCCCAACAAGTGTCTGTGCAAAGCTCCCACCTCACAGCACCTGCCAAGTCATATCTGGTGTGAACTTGCCCTGACTGAAGGCCTAAAAGACAGCATTAGCCCCCAGTCAATCAAAATTATTTATGTTGTTTTTATCAAGTCTTTTGATACACACCCTCATTTCTGGCAAGAAACAGCACAGACAGATCACAAAACTGCTGAGGATCCTAGGATCTGAATTTGTGCCTGTAGCTCCTTTCCTCACTACACATCCCTGGTGTGAAGATGCCCCAGAACATTTGCTGAGCAGCCAAGCTCTGAAAAGCAAGGCAGGGTCTCCCCTGCAGCCTGCACAGCCCAGTGTCAGGAAAGTTCACACATGGTACTTGAAGAGTACGTGTGGGTGAGCTTGGGAATTCCTCTTTATGTACAAAAAATTTAAGCCTTTTTTTTTTTTTTTTTCTCCTGTGGAAATGTCTGTACAAATCCATTTCCACTACAGGAAAGACTGTGGGTTTGGAGTTTCATTTCTGGAAACAACGTTTACATTCATGGACAGGTTGAAAGATCTGTTTAGGTCGATGGAGCAGTTCTGGACAGGCTTGTGGGTCCAGCTTGTCTAAAGCAGCCTGGCTCCAGCTCCCTAAACACTGTCCCTTAATCCTTCTTGCTCTGCCTGCCAGTTTGGGCTGCAGCTCAGGTTTCACCACCATCAGATCAAAACTGCAACAAAACTGATTCTCTGTGTAATTTTATATCAAAAAATTTTTTACAGAAACAACAGATTGTAAGAAGTGATTTCAAATTTTCTTACCTATGGCAAATCCAACTCCAAAAGTTGGTGCTATGAGCCCATAAATGTTTTTAGCAAAGGGTACCTGTAGAGGAAATTTCAGGCAGTTAATTACATCACGCTGCACGTGCCAATGAGGTTAGTTTCTTTTTATGAAATAAATTCTCCAGCTAGTTACAGCCCACTCTGTACAGATCTGAGAGTTTGATCCTTGTTCTGAGCTGTCATTTCAGACAACTGTGCCGTTAAACCATTGACACACTTACTATTATAAACTGCTGAGTGACAGCTCAACAGAGGAGCATGCTCCTCTCAGAGTCATCATTTCTAAAAATAGTTGAAGCACTGAAATTGGAAAGCACTCAAAACTCTGGTCTGGAACCTATTAACCACGCATTGTTTAATAACCTGTCATAAAAGTCTCATGGGAAAAGCGCATATTTGAAGATGAGCACACAAACATTGACACGATTTAAAAGATCCATGATTGTCTACTTACACATAAAATACTTATTCCCACGATTAGCATCCCGAGCAAAGCACAAAGCCACCTATCAAAGAAGAGAGATCACTCAGAGATGGGTGATAATGAGATATTAGAGCTGATCCTGAATGTTTCAAAGCCATGTCTGAAGCACTGAGTTAAACAGCAAAAGTTCAAACAGCAATGTGTTCAAAAAAAACCCAATTTTGCTCCTATAGAACAAGCTTTAATAATTTCCACTATCAATAAACTGCCCTGGGAAACACTGGGAATGGTACACAAAGAGACTGGAAGATGATTAGTGTTTTTAAATTAACCATACCTTCCAATTTTGTGCGCAAGTATCCCAAAAAGATTCGTCCCAATGAGATAAGAGATGCTGGCTGGGAGAAAAGCAACGCCTGAAAAATATGAATGAGATGTTTTATCAGCAAGGATCCTAGTGAAGTGCTAGAAGAAACTAATAAATCCCAGACACTGCAATTTTGATCTGGACGCATCTAATAGAGCCCAAAGAATCAAATATCCGGTTTGTTGCAGCCTTCCCATGAAATCTAAGGACATCACCTGTGAAATGCAGGAGCAACGTGATGCCTTTGAAAAGAGTTTTTCAGCATTAGATACAGGAACTGCTCTGGGAGAGGGGACAGAACAACAAAGAGCAGAAAGTTTTTATCTGACTACAGCAGGCTTTGGGATAGGTCAAGGAGAGCAACTCTCCTGCAGTTGCAGGGCTCATGGGGCACATGCTCAGCACATGCAGCCAGCCCAGGGGGCTCAGGGGTGGGTGAGTCCCCCCTGCAGGAGGGGACAGCAGGGCTGCTCTGGCTTTGCAAGTGACAGTCCCCCTCTAAGCCTGGGAATGCCATGAAGCTTCCTGTTACAGGCAAGTCTGTAGTGCTGTGGTAAGCAGAGACTGAAGTCAAGCACGGATCAATAACGTAAGGGTAAAAAACCCTTTAAAAACTGTACTGAAATTATATAGGCAACATATTCTTAGATTTAACAAAACTCACATATTTGTTTAAATAAAATAAAATTTTAAAAACTGTAATGTTTGCAGATGAGGACACCTGAGTAAATTCTGTCTCTCTCATTTCCCACCTCCACTTAGAAAAGCACATTGCTGGCACCAGCAATGTTTTTCTATCCCTGTGGTTGCCACAGCAGTGGCTGTATCTGGAGTAGATGCTGTTGTCTGGTGACATCTCTGGTTTAAAAACCAGTTACTACAGCCTGTACTGGAGGATTCATCCTCTCCTCCCACAGAAGTCCCAGGGCAGGACCCAGCCAGAGATTTAGGGAGCAGCCATGGCATCAGGGTACACAATCCAACCACTGCCTTCACACGTATATGCTCCTCATCTTTCACCAGGGCAACACAGGTTTTCTCATTTCCTGCCGATCCATCTCCCTTCCCATCTCTCTGATATATTCATAAGAAAAAAAACAAGAGGTATTTTTTAGCACAGCAATATCCTGTGATTAAAAACCTTGTGGGTTACAGTGGTGGTGCTGGGGAAAGATTTAATTTTAGCCTGTGTAACCACAGCTACTTCAGTACTGCTTGGAGCTACCTGGTTATACCAAATGGTCACAGAGAGCAGACCTTGACAGCTGTAAAAGAGAAATAATACTGCAGAGGCTTGTTAAATAAGACCTTCTCAGGCTGGTCTGTAAGCTGTGGTATACTGAGGCAGAACCATAATTTTCTAAATAGGCTTTATGCACAGTAATATTCATTGGTCAAATCAAGGTTCTTTATACCCTCTTCAGATCATGCTTCAAACAGCTGGATTGCCAACTGCATAAGATAATAATTTGCTTAAAACCCTGCAGTTCAATTTACAATTTAAGAGGCTTAAAAATTTTCATTAATGCTGTCAAACCAGACAAAGTGAAATGCAGTCAATTACTCGTATCATTAAGAGGTTAAATTAGTCTTAATTTAAAATGGATATTTTCCTTCTAGTGAACTCTGTTCAATGAAGAGATTTGTAAATCTCATTTCTATCACACCAGTAATATGAAACTGGTGAGGGAGGTAGATAGACAATATTTATTTTTCCTTTTTAGGTTCAAAATACCTAAGTTTGCATGTTCATTATGCTGTATTACAGGCTAGAAGTTTTTGCCAGGTTCAGCAGTACTTTAAGAACTGCATCTGTGGCCACTCCAGATCTCAACTGCATTAATTAGAACTAAGGTTTGTGCTTTCGATAGGGTGTAGGGACATCCACATTAACACAGAGCAGGGATATCAGCTGAATATCATTTTAATGAAGGATTTTTCTTTTTCTTTCAAACTATGCACTGATATTAAAAATACCCTCATGAACACATCATTAAATTAATCAGAGCTAGATGAAGGCTGGGCATCCCCCACTTAAGAAGATTCACATCAACCTCACACACAGTCTGCCACTCACTAGAATTTAATCCACTTTCTGGTGTTTTTTTCCTCAAGGAGAAAGTAACTGCCTCAGCTTTACTCTGGAGCAGATGGAGACATGGGGCATGTTCCACGTTTGCCAAGGGACTTGGTTTCCCAAGATTGTGTCCCTGCCGAAAGTCCTAACGGGGCCCAAGGTGGGGCTCCCAGCCCAGATCATTCCTTTCTGCTGAAAGGGAGGATTGAGCAACCCCTAAAGGATGCCAGATGTATCACTTCCAAGGGAAAGTGCTCCTCGGGTCCTTGTGGCCACATCTGAAGCAGAAGTCCATCTTTCTTCCGCATGTCCCGAGGAGCAGTGTGGAAGGAGGGGGTGCTGCCAGGAGCGCCCGCTGCAGATCCCGGGGCTGCCTGCTCGGGGCAGCTCCAGCTCAGAGCTGGGGAGGGGTTCCCCACAGGGAAAAAAAAAAACAAA
>VXBQ01004156.1:513478-532024 GCA_013400175.1 Phainopepla nitens | reverse complement strand
AATTACCCCCTGAAACAAATAATCTTTAACAGGACCAGAACTGTCATTCAATAGACAAAACATAGAGATGCAAACAAATGCTGTACTTTACCAAGCTGCCATTTTTTTGAGCACATGGTCTCCATCATCCAGATGGGTAAAGCTGGTTCAAGCATAGCAATAGCCATGTTTGCAAAACAGATTGATCCTTAAAGAAAGAAGGGGAGGGGAAAACATAGTAGTAATTATTTCTTTTGACTACAAACAAAACACCATGCAAAGAATGAATGCTTTTACATAAAATATTGCACTTTTCACAGCCCTATTCGTCACGTGTCAGAGGGTGATTAACATTAAATAGAACACAGTGTAAAATCACTGAACGCTAACTTTTTATATGTTTCTATTCTCCTAGAAGTTCCACAATAAAGGTTAAGCTATTTCATAATGTGAAAGTTTGCAGTGAGCTTGATGACATTTAGAAAGTTCATGAGGTCTGTTGTACAAATGATTAGCTAAAACTACAATCACTCGGTCTTTACCTGGTCTCTCCTGGGGCAATAGCAGAGCCCTGTTGTGTAAGAGGCTCAGGCTCTGCCCCTATGCCTCTGTCATCTGAGAGATCATGCCTTCATCACATGACAGGATGTGGAGGTCTCAATCCTAAAAATACCAAGATACAACCACAGGGATGTCTGTTCCCCACAAACTGGAATATTCTCTCGAGATCCTACCGTCAGTCTGTGCAGCAAACATGGGTTTGGCTTTGAGCTTGCACAGCCCTATGGATTTCAAATGCTTATCAATCTCTTTTGAATTCCTGGACCTTTAATAACCCAGACACAAAGGATAACAAGTGGTGGAAGTGCTGATTCAGTCTTGCCTGCCAGCTCAGCTCTGCCCTACACCACTGCCTGCAGACCCAGGCTCCAGTGGGTTTGTGTCTGTTCATCTCTCCTCAGTGCTGCACTTCAGCTTTAGTGGAGGGATTATGAAACCCCGTGGTATTTCTTTGGATTCAAGATGCCTTTCACACTTACTCAAAAGACCCTCAGGCACTCAAAGCTTAATGCAGGGCAACAGGACATGTCCCCTCTGCTAATCCCCTACAAAATGGCTTTTGGAAGTCATTGCTGGACGTGACAACCTCAGACTCGTGTTCCTATCTTTCTTCCTAATATTTACAATCTCCGAATTTCAGGAAAATATTCTAGACTCTTCCAGTCATTTACTATAAAAATTTTACTTTTTTTTTTTTTGAATGCTGAATTTTTCAGAGATCAGAGGAACATTATTTCTCTCGGAAGGAGTTCCTCATCATAAGGTTCAAAACCAAATGAGCACTGATGTCATTCTTTGCTCAAACCTGTCAGAATATATTAGACTGTGTATCCACAATTCCTAAAATGAACTTGCTGGCTAGCTGGCTCCCTCCCTCCCTTCCCCACGCAAGGAGCAACAGTTCAGCACTGCTTTGCCCTAAAGACAAAAGCCAACCTTTCCACTTGGATGCAAACTCCCAGAGTGTGTCTGTAAGGAGCCCCAGTTAAAAACCTTGAGGGTCTTCCAAGCCAAAATCAGCCATGCTCAAACAGCTTCCTTGATGCTGGAAAAAACATTTCAGGCTGCACAAAGTGCAGCCAGAGGAAGCAGGACCATTCTAACTGAGACAGCTTAAATAGCAAAGGATTTATTCTATCCTGAACAAACCTCACAAAGGAAGGACAAACAGGTGTGCTTGCACATGGTTGTGGCACCTACTTCTCCTTAGGCCAGGAAGCATCACCAGAGCTTACCAAAGTACTCAGGGATATGGTCGTAAAAGTACTTCAGATCAGTAAAATGTGCCCCAAGAGAAAAGTGAGAGCCTGAGCTGGTACTCTGCAATCTTGGGGCAAAATCCAAGAGCCTGCTACCTCAGCAAAGCTTCCCCAAAAGAAAATAAATTATTTTTTTCCTCAGTCTTACATGGAGCCGACCTTTCTTTAAAGTGCCACGTGTCAAGGGCAAGAATCCTACATCTTTTCTTCGAGTTAGATTAAATGTCCTGTGTTGGCCAGAAGGTGTGAAATTACAGCCTTCCAGCTGAATCCCATCTCCCAGGCAAAAACCTCCTCAGGTTTTGGCAGAGTGCCACAGACATGACTGGCATTTTCCTGTGAAAGAGCAGGCCCCCAGTGAAAAGCTGTCCCACACCTTCTCAAGGATCTGTGTGCTCATGATGGTTTCTGTCTCAGCCCTGGTTTTTCAATCTCATAATTTAAACCAGCTTGTCTGTCCATGCAACTTGCTCAGCAGTAGCACTGATCGTCCTGTAATCCCTGTCAGTGAGGTCTGCCTCCAAGAATGACACTGATTTCACTCCCTGAGCTCCCACCAGCAGTGACAAAACACGTCAGCGACATTTCTTCTGCCTAGTCAGTGGGTACTGATGGCACAGGCTGTGAAGCATCACCTCTGACACAAACCAGAGCATATGGCATTCAGCTCTGACAAAACCAAATTTGGTCTGCAAGGGAAATAAAGCAAGGAGAAGAGGCTGAGGTTAGAGAACAGCATCATCTGTACTGCCAAAGCACTGGGCAGCCTCTGTCCTGGGAGGCAGAGACCCCAGGTGCTCCCCTTAATCCCATTGATAATCCTTGGGAGGGACTTTCTCATATTTGATATGCTTTAACTGCTGTAAGAGAATTACTGAATCAGCTGAATGGTAAATCTGATCTCTTATGACAAGTACTGTCTTTGTTGGACTTCTCCCTCAAATACTTTTATTCTGGGATTTTTTCATTCTCCAAGAATTTCTCAAGCAAAAGGGTTTGTATAACTTAAGTCACAGATCGATCAAGTCACAGAGTTAAGGTTATGATAATTCCCTAAGATCAGCAAGAAACAGAAAACTTCCAGAAATGCCTGGAAGAATTGCTCTGTTGGACAAGCAAGTTAGTTATTTTCACAGTTCTGTTTCTTCATCCTATCTATCTATCTGTTTCCAGGTATTTTATCAACATTAGAAAGGGCCAGGCTTAATTACAGTTTTCAGAATAAACATTCAATAATGTGCAATGCAAAAAGGCAAAATTCTCTTGAGACAGAAAGGCTCATTAGACAAACGATACACACAATACCAAACACCATTCACCATTCCACCCAGACCTTTTCTGAAATACAATTCACACTCAAGAGACCAAACTCACTCCCTCTTCAAACAGAAACAAAGTTCAATGTTATTCCCTGTGCCTGCCTGTGATGTGCTGGCAATCCCTCACTCTGAAAGCCTTGTCCCAAGTCACTTGCCTCACAGGAAGTTTCCTGGCCACATCTCATTGCCTCAGCAGGCACCTGTAAGTCATTAGTGGCCTCTCAGTTGGAAAGACACATTTATTTCAAATTTTCTGCCTATTGTGCTTCTACTGATGCATTCATCCTGTATTACCAACACATTCTTAGATCTTTATGTAAAGTAAACCAGCAAATGACAATGCTGTTAAAGCAGCTCAGCCCAAGGCATGCCCAGAGGCCAGCAATGACATCAAAGGCTGTTTAAAGAAGAAATAAAAAGGTCTGGTACCTGCTGCAATAATGATATACGGGTCCTTCAAAAGGGTCAGTAAAGGTGTTCCCTTCTGACTCTGCAAAACAAAAGCTTGGGATTAGGAAAGGGAAAGTGACACCCATTCCTGCAGTGTTTTACCTTAATACTCACTTCTGCCTGTGTTCTGGAGGGCTGCAGGACAAGTAACTGAACAGCTGTGGAGAGAAATCAATCTGTAACACTCCTCAGGAAGGGGCTGGAGGGCAGGAGCAGGACAGGGACGTGCTTCAGGGTGATGGTGACCCAGGGTATCTACTGACCTCCATCGAACAGAGCCAGGGCTGCCAGCACCAGGAAGGGAGAGCTCTTCCCCACAAACTCATACATGACACTCCCAAAAGGGGGGCCCACTGCAAAGGAAAGGAGACGACACAGTTGTGAAGACTCTGACTCTGAATAAACCTCCTCTGATGTTCAGACACCCTGCTACTGGCACACAGGGACCGAAAATGCAGTTTGGAAACTCCCACAAAGATTATTGATCACGGCAATAACCATTTTCTTCATTTCCCAAACCACTCTGCAATGTAAATAAAACCCAAAGATCTCAGAGATTACTGCTTGACACGTGTATCCACACAGGGAATGTCTGCTGTGGGAAAAGCTGTTCCTCACATGCACCATGAATCCAGCCTGGAGACTGCACAACACCATCACAGCCAATGAGACCCTTCTGCTGCTTTCAGAGGTGCCAAGAACATCCTTTGGGATGGCTGGGGCCTGGCTTCTTTTGCCAGCAGAGCCTCCAGCTCACTGACCTAATACTCCCATAGCAAGGCCTCCAAGTGCAATTCCCATCGCGTTGCCTCTCTCTTCATCATCCGTATAAACAGTGGCAAGCAAACCCATCCCTACAGTTAAAAAAAATTTTAAAAAAATAAGAAAAAGGAGACAAAGAAAAGAAAAAAGCACAGCACAAAATTAGACATCTGCGTGGTACAGTTTATGGTCATCATTTGCCACACCTACTGAACATTATACAGAAATGACCACGTATTTTTGTGCTTATATATATATATATATTCCCTCCCCACAGAATTAACTTCCAAGCAAAAATGGTTTTGGCAACGTCCACGGTCCCCAAGACCATGTTCTATTGTGCAGTATTAGTCAGGTAATTTAGTGATGCCCTTATTTGTTAGATTCTTTATTCATCTCTTTGTCACAGAGCTTTTAGATTATGCTTTCCAACGAGCAGAAACAAAGCTTCTGACAAGTATTCACCATCATTTATTTGTACTCAGAGTGCACAAAGGTCTGGTGACCACTTAGCTCCAATTGTGGACAGTGCTCTGGGCATGAGGTATTATGCAGAGCTGATTGCTTTGTAAATGAGTATTTCAAGTTCAGCATCAAAAAACTAAAGGATCCTTTTGACCTTTATCTTCACATGCCTTATTTCTGCACTTGATTATAAACCTTCATTTCACAAAAGGAAACATGAAGCCTGATTTGCTTGTCTTTTTGTGGAGCACTCAGACACTGTAGATGTAAATGCTGCAGAAGAGTCCTTATAGAAATTAATAATTCTGTTTTCAAATCAAGATTTACATAGGACTCAGTAAATAAAGTCCACAGCTACACAGAGAAGGAAAATAATGCATTGCATGGTTGATCATTCAGTAAATACCATCCATCATGTGCATCAAAAGAGCAGAGGTCCTGTGTGGATTACCATGCTGATTGAAAAGAGTGGATGACATCAAATTGTTTGCATGAACAGCTGGAGAGCTGTTAGAGAACTGCATTAGTATTCACAATGAATGTGGGGTTTGGGGAAATATTCTGGAAAAAAGGAGGGGTTTGGTACCACAGCAATGGCACACAAAACTGCTGCTGGCCCTGTAAGGAGTCAGAGCTTCTTCCCAGAGCTGGGTCTAGTTCTGGTGCAGCACAGGGAGAAATCTGGCAGTGCCTGGAGACCATGCAGAGAATGGCAACGAGGCTGAGCAAGGGCTCAGAAGAATATCTCTGTCTGTGAGGGACCCCTGCAGGACTTCCAATTTAAAACCAGAGAGGACAAAACTGATGTGAGACATGATAACAGTCTTGTAATATGAGAGCCAGGAAGATAAAGAAAGGAAACTGTTCTTTGTTTTCTCTGAAGGATGGGGAGCAGAAATAAGTTCCCATGGCAGTAAAGAGCCTTTAGATGAGACATCAGGAAAAAACCCTTCCTGACCATAAAGCTGGATGCTCAGGGCAGCTCTGGAGGCTTCTGAGGTCATGCCTATCAAGTGAGCATGAGGAATGACAGATATTAAGTTGATCCTGCCTTCAGGAAGGGGTGGACTAGATAGCCCCTTGGCCTTTTCTGCTCTTTTGTGTACATTGGCTGAGAAAAAAAGAAAGCCTTATGCTCACCTAAGAGCCTGCAGCTCAAGGTGCCCCCTTGCACAGGAACTGAGTTAGAGCTGAACAATAATTTTGATTCTGGCATGTCTTCCCTTGACTTGCAACCTCAACTGATGTCAGTTCATCCCATTGCAGGAAATTTTTCCAAGACTGAAATATTCAGCATGAACAAAGCGTATTTTCTCCAGCCTCAGCCTCAAGAATGCTCAAATAATTTGGGCTGAGAACCCATACTCCATTTTATCTACTCATTTAAAAATGAGACACTTTTTTTGGAAATGTGGTACAGATATACTGAGCCCAAACTGGCTGCCAGCACGGTAAGCCCTTGAAAACAACATTTTATAACAGAAATTTCCATAACAGACAGAGCTGCTGTTTTAACTGTAATAAGTGCCAACATAAGTTCCCCGTGACCTTTAAAATGGCTAAAAATGAATTTAAAATGTTGAAGACACAGGTGCCGAAATCCCAGGGAGAGTGCAGTTCATTTAGTGCTCTACCATACTGCAACCCAAATACCAAGGAAGTCTTAAAAGACATTTGCTTTTAAGCTACTTTATATGAAAGAGACAGAAAAAAGATTGAAAACAAATATGAAATTGATTCAATTCAATATTTTTGTAGTAATTATCTGACAAAATTCAATTTAAAAAATGACTAAAAGTGATCTGCATTTTCCTCTATCATATCTTCTCTTACCTGCCACAGAAGAACAAGAGGAACCCACTCCTTGAAGGGACCTGGCAATAAATAGTAGAGCATAGCTTCCAGAGAAGGCAAACACTGCAGGAAAAAAAAAAAAAAAAAAGGTAATTTGTTAAATTAGGTTAACGCTAACTAAGTTAAAAAGTTAGATTTCTTGAAACTATCACAAAAACTTCCTACAATTTAGTCAAGTGTTTACAGTGACTTGTGCCACTTTCAATGCTAACTGCATTATTTTCTCTTATTGCATTTAGATGTGTCAGTGTTGAATTGCTCTCAGGTGTCTAAGCCTCCAGGTAACAGAATGCAAGAGCCTGAGCAGTTTTAACTAATTACTTAGGATTTGATTATATCTGCTCTGGTTCAGCTGCACACAAGAGGAGTAATAAGACTTTCTTTTCCCAGCCTCACCTCTCCACACTGCTTCATTTAAGGCTGCTCAGTCTGGATCTCCAGGCACTTGGGGAAGGCAGGATGTAACCCACACCCCCCAGTGTTTCCTCCCATAATGAGTGGGTGGAGAGAGGTTTTCCCCTGGTGCTGCCAAAAAGGTGCCAGATGTGTGGAGCACAGCTGCAGGTGCAGGGAAGCCAGATCCCCCCATCCAAACCTTCAGCAAGTTCCTTCTCCTCCCAACAGCAGAGGAATTGCACCAGAGAATGTGCCACTCTTTCTTTCCCCAACTGATTTAACCCCAGGCTTTGCTCTCAGCCACTGCCTGCCTTTTGGGACAGAGCCCCTGGATGCTGCACTCAGCCTGGCTAAATTCCCCATCCACAACACTGGAAAATAGGAGCTTCTCAGAAACCCAACTACATCTCTGCTTGTAGAGCCCATGTCTTTGTCAGTATCATTAAATCTACAGTGAGTTTACAAAGCTTTTTTTTTCAGCTCCCATCTGTTGGCCACCTGAGGAATTTTGCTGGGCAGGTTATAGCTGCAGGAGGAAGGTGTTGTGCACCAACTTAGCATGGGATCCACGTGCACTCCTGCCTGCCCTGTGGGACTGTGCCTCCTGGTGCTTTTCATCATATTTTTCAAAAATCCCTACTTCGTGGACACATAAAAATCAAGAAAAATAAAGGAAGAAAGGATTTCAGCAGATCAGCAGCTCTCTCCTCTGTCATGACTTAGGCTCACTACTCTTACCTACATCCCAACCAGAATTTATCTGACATGCTCCTAAAAGACAGAGTTGTCAGTGGCTCTAAGACCAGGTCATTTTCTCCAGTACTTCAGTCCCCTTGATGATACAGTTTTAAGATCGTAGAATCACAGAATGTTTTGGGTTAAAGAGACCTCAAAGATCACCTGGTTCAATCCCCTGCCATGGCCAGGGACACTTTCCACTACACCAGGTTGCTCCAAGCCCTGCCCAACTTGGCCTTGAGCACTTCCAGGGATGGGCTATCCATATCTCCTCTGGGAGACCTCTCATTACTCTTTCTTTTATGTACACTGGACATGGAAAACTGTTTGTCCCCTTCCTTTTTTTTTTTTGTTGTAGGCTCTAATACATCTTACATCTGCCTTCTGAGGCAAAAACGGTTCTTTCACCGATCCTCACAGGCTTCTAATGAACCTTGATGTTCTCTGTACTCTTTCTGTCTGAGCTTTAAATGTCAGGCCAAAACCAAACATAAAACAGCAGCTGAAGCCTTATCAATGCCATTAGAGCAGGCAAATTATCTCAGCTGACTTGCAGGCTGCGCTCCTGTTTGCACATCCCACAGCGATGTTTAGCAACACCGTGATCCTGTTGACTCATACTGTGCTCATGAGCCACTGCAGCCTCACAATCTCTCTGATAAACCCCCATGATATCTACTTGCTCAGGGCCTTGCAGGACAGCTCTCCCATGGCTGTCTATTTAAAACTGTCTGAGCACTGCTCCGGATCAGAAAAACCTGAAAGATTCAGCTAAGGAGGAGACCTGCTGGGGTGGGATGAAGAGTTGTGATTCCTTAGAGCATGTTCCCAAGAGAGCACTTGTTCAGTCTCACCAGTAGCCCCCTCAACATGGAGCTGACTGCTTTAAACTTTCCTTGGAAATTAGTCCCCATACATCAACAAGAAGAACTCCTAGTGATAACTGTTATGGACCATTTATTTGAAAGTTGTGCCTGGGCTGGACCAAGTAAGATGTGGACACTTACTGATTGTTGAAACAAACATGATGCAGAAGCCAGCAAACAGTGGAATCTGGTAGCCTATTCTGGAAAACAAAACGAATATTCACATTTCTGAGCTTGTCCCACTGAGGTTTTGAGTTAGTCTTACACGAGTTCACACACCACACAAACCTAGCCTGTAGTTTCTTGGTAGGCTTTGAACTATTTCTTGTGGACCACGTGGCCATATTTGTCTAAATCACAAATTTCTTTTCATCTGACACAGCAGACTTTGTATCTGAAATCCCTGGAAGAAATCCTTCTCATGATTGCCCTGATTGCCCTGTTCTCATTCTGCCTTTATTGTTCCCAATAAAACCCCTCTGGGCCCCCATGAAGTTGCCAGAGATATGCCAAGGGAAGATTTCCCTGAGTGTGCAGAACTCTGAAATCCCCCAGTCACGTTTCAATGCTCATGAGACAATGATTATAATGAGACATAGTCAAGCCAATGGCTTTTTTACTGGAAAAATTTGTCATCAGCTTTTCTGGGAGTTCTGCCTCAGGAGCGTTGGAAGAGTCCCAAAGAGCCTGAGAATAATACTTTTGCTTTCCATGGTTTAGGAGTAGAAATGGAGCTGATCAAAGCTTTCTTCATCAGCCCATTTCTTCATTAGGACTCTAAACAGCCTGTAGAAATGCCTGGTTGCTCCAAGTATTTTCAAGTTTCCAGGAAATAAAGAACTTCCTGGCTGGGAAGTAATTACATTTTTTTCAGCAGATAAAACTGAAAATTCAACAACAACAACAACAAAAAATCACAATATATTCTTTTTCACACCATTAAAAATCTACCCTAGGGTCAAAACTTAGGTAGCTCTGAAGACAGCATGCATATTCTATCCAGCACACTTTGGTCACAGCTTCATTTTTTGTAGGATTGTGTATCTCAAATGTATTTGCCAGGACTTTATTTAATGGCCAAATTCTTCAACAATGGATCATGCTTTTCAGAGGAGTACTTTCAAAGGATTTCAGTTTCCAATTATTTGAAAGTGTTGTGCATTTAAATGGGCGGCATTGGCTAAAGCAGGTCAATCAAATAATGGAAGGGTCAATGATGGCCCTTTTAATAACCATAGTCATGACATAAGCAAACCAAAATAATTATTCTGAGCTTTGTTTTTGTATTAATATTTTTATACAATCAAGGACATTGATAATGGAAAATTCCCTAAAGTGCAGAGCTCAATGTTCATTGTTTGTCTCATTATTATGAATGAAATAAATTGAGCTTTCCCGTGGTATTTTTGCCTTAAATCATCCCTGCGTTGAAATATGATAAAAATATAGTGCACAGATTCTCCTAACTGAAATCTGTAAGTGGGTATTGCAAATATCCAGCAGAGACTGGTTACTCACGTGCTACTTACCTGAAATGGTGTCTCCAAAGCAAATTAAATCCCTATCACAAACTTCCCTTGTGGCCTTAGAATAATAACTTTAATCTCCCAGCACCTTCATAGATGATATATAAAAGAGCAATACTTTTTTTGTCTGCTTTATTTAAAGTGAATGATTTTTTCTAAGCCAGCCTTTCCCTTGCTGTGTGTGTAATAGGTATTGCACAATGGGATGCTGGTCTCCCCTGGTGTTTCCATGTACATGAGGAAATAAAAAATTACCTCTTGCCAACTTCTTACCTGACTCAGAGCTGAAGTGAGTACTTCCCAGTGGGCCCAGGTAGAACAGACCACAGAGAGTTTGATCATAATTTGATTTTGAATTTTTCAATTAAAGAAAGCACTGATTGGAGTACAGACAGGGGAAAAAAAAAACAACAACAACAACAAAAAAACCCCAAACCCTGCAGGTATGGATACTGCTGGTAATGGGCATTATCAGATTTTTCTGGGGTATGAAAGCAGAGGGTGAATGTCCTTATGTCTTTAAAGTAGGGCTGGGTCTGTCAAGGCCATCCCAGATGTATCTAGGACGGACACTGGAGGGAGAATCCTGCTTTCAGTACAGAAATCAAGCAATTCATAGACTTGACACAGGACCTATAGGATAGCAATTTGCTTCTGCCACAAGTACATTGAAATAGTATTCAGCTATTTGCATGATGAGGAATGCCATCCAAATTGGCTCCCACATTCACATTTCCATCATTTCATCAGAGACATGAGCTGTGAGATCTTCCATAAGCATTCACAAGTTAACCACAGAGCAGTGCTATCATATAAAATAAAGGAGATTTCAACTCTTCCAATAGGCTTCCTACACCTGGGAAGTTTCTGGTGGCTGAAGGCAGGAAGAAAAAAAGCATTTTGGAAGTCACTTCTAATGCTCAGTGTAATACTGCTCAAGCTTAATTTTTGCAGTTGCAGATATTATTCTTCCTTTTCCTTGGACAAACAGGGCCACAGCAAGGTGGAAAGTGACACATGGCAGAGGGTGGGATTTAAACAAGTGGCCAGAGCATCCCCCACAATGTGGAGATGCACAGTTCTGGAGTGCTGCCCCTGTTTACTTAGATATGCAGATTGTCCTTTCCTGGGCAATCCGGACACACCCTGCTTCTTAGCAAGCCCTGCTCCTCCTGAAATAGCAGCACTAATTAGTTGGCAGTAGTGTTCCCACAAATGCCTAATCTGCAGCTCATTCCCTGGTCTGTTCTACAGATGTTGGAGAGCACAGGCTGGGAGGTTTTGGTGAACAAGTGTGCTATACAACATAAATAATCATAAAAAGGAGAGGCACCACCTGTAACAGCCAATTCAGTGATTCTGTCCCTTGGTCCTGGGCCATTCATGTTTTTGCCATGTGAAAACAGTGAATATGCAGTTTTTCCTCAGCCATGACATAGCATCCTCCATCACAATTACCTCTGCATTTTGTTCCTCTGCATGTACGCAACATCAAAGACTATTACAGCCTATCTTCTCTCTTGTTTTTTCTTGTTACTATGGCCAAGCATATAATTTTCTCAGGCACTCCTTTCAAAATCCTCCAAGCAATTCTGAAGCAGAGTCCAGCATGTGTCACCAAGGCTACTTGCAGCTAAAAGTGCTTATTACAAGTATTTCTGATCTCTGAAAAAGTCAGAGTCACTAGTTGAAGGAGGGAAAGGAAAGGCTGCCACTGATGGAGAATGCCCAAATCAACTCCACTTCAGCCACTGTGGTTCCAGATTGTAGGGCTCTAAGGAAATTATTTATACCCATTAACAAAAATACTCTAGAATAAGACAACAGATGGTTGGTTCTGTGCAACAGCACAATAAAGACTACATTGACCAGGTGAGCAGGTGTGGATTATTAGAGCCTAATTATCAATTACAGAGCTGCAAATCCACTGATTCCAACCGTGCTGTTCCACAGCTCCACAATAGCTCTGTGAGCACTCCTTGCTAGCTCTGTCCTGGCTGGCACTCCAGCTCTCTTCTTCACCGGCACTGAAGACTGGGCAGGATTTATGGTAAGAATGTGTTCCTTGAGGTTCTGAACCAATGAACCATTTCATTTGTATGCAGTTAAAAAAGAACAGGCAAGGTCAGCGTGTGATCCCTGCACTCCCACCCCCACGCTGGAGCACAGGGAGGGCAGAGGGACAGAGTGACCTGCAGAACAGGTCACTTCAATCTCCTGCCAAAACCTGAAAGGAACTGAACTGTAAATGTGGAGTTACAAATATTATTTATTCCTCTGCTTCCTTCTTTGTGTGTCTCTTGGGCACGAGCACACGGTGGGCCCAGCTGCTCTTTCTCTCTCTCTCTCACACAAAGGAGTGCAAAGCTGTAGCCAGGATAGTGACAAAATGATGGTGATGGTGAATATAGCTAATAACTTTTTAATGCTTTTTTGAGGCTGGTATGAATAATGACAAGGTTAAAACTACAAATCTTTTTCGGACTGATAAAAAAGAAAGGGACACACATGGCAGAGGCATTGGTTGGCTCTAGTGGTTGAGGGGTTGGCACAGCTGGGCTCACAGCCTGGTGCACAGAGCTTGGTGAGAGTTTGAAAAAAGCAGTGGAGTCAATCAGACAATCACAAAATGGTTTGGGTTAGGAGGGAACTTAGACCTCATCTCCTTCCCATGGGCAAGGACACCTTCCACTGGACCAGGCTGCTCAGAGCTCTGCCCAGCCTGGCCTTGAGCCCTTCCAGGGATGGGGCAGCCATAGCTTCTCCTGGGCACCTGTTCCAGTGCAGCTGGATGAACCAGTTGGTTATAAAGGGCAGCCTTTTGCCCATTCTCTTCACTGGACAGCTTTAGGCAGAGCCTGCCTTCTCTCCCTGCCAGTGCATCCTCCTCACAAAGAGCCCTGTGTCAAGTGCTGTGCTTTGTGTACAGTTTTTCACCACCAGGAAGAATATAATGTGCTTCTGACCCACAAAATCTCACCAGCTCTGCCCTGAAACTGTGCCACTGTTGTTGACTTCCTACAGCAAAGCCATCACTGGTGTTTGCTCTGCCAGGACTTTGTTAGGGCAGGGGAAACTTGTATTGTTTCAGGAATTGCCAACCTGTTCTCTGAGCCAGGTGTGTCTAGTGTTCCATGAAAACAGCTGGGCTTTAAATAAGAAATGGTTTTTGCAGAACACACTCCTTGTTTTAGAAAATCTACATCTTCAGTAATTATAAAAGGGAAAACAGGCCTCCAAAACTTTCAGAAAACCTAAAAAATAGTGGTTATTTGCACAGACTCATATGAGTAGAACATCCTGTTGCTGGCTGTACAAACTCAAGCACTCAAAGCCAGTGCCTGGTGAAAATCAGCACTTGACTAAAATTCTAAACCACTCTTGAGCAGCTATATTTTATTGAAAAATAAAAATCACTGTACACAGTGTGCTACTCATTTGAAAAAGACACTTATGGGCGTCATAACCAACTGTGCACACTGATCTTGAAGCAAGCAACATTTCTCCTTAAGCTTTGATATTTTGCTGGAATTTTGTAGAAGTAATAAAGGCAAAAATCTTAACATTATCCAAACAGTTTATAAGTGCTAAGGGAGAGTCTTTCTAATGATAACCCACATATTTTCTGTTTGATTTATACAATCACAAATTTTAGCTGATCATATACATTGTTATTAGAAATGGTCAGCTGAAGAGGGGGAGGGTATCCAATAACTTCTACAGTTAATTGATAAATGTGAAAACTGATATTTCCCACAAAACATTTCTCAGAAGAAAGGCAGATACCAGTACCAAGATACAAATAATGCATGAAAGAAAACCAGTGAACCCTAAATCTAATTTAGGGCCACTTTACCTTTAAAGCATTCACTTCAGCTGCATGAGGGAAGAGTTTTTCATGTGCATGATGGGATGACATGCTCCTTGTTTTTCCTTCTCACACTCCTTGGGCAAGTGAGCAAACCTGCCCCTGTGCCTGCAGTCACACACCCTGCACCAGGCAAAAACCTGTAGGATGTTTCCAGGAGGAATCCTCAGCTCCCAGGACTGAAATTCAGCCCTGCCCCTGACAGGAAAGGGAGATGCTGCAAGAACATCTCCTGCCTCATTGCCACACCCAGGGATGAACCCAGGGATGCACCATGCTCATCCCAGGAGCTGGCTCCAGGGGACAGGTGTGACCACACAGCTTTCTCCTGTTTGGGCAGGCTCTGGAAATGGTGGTGCTAACAGCAAAAGAGCAAATATCAACAGGGCAACAATTCAGGCAGTTAGAAAACCCTAGAAGCAAAGAACTATTTTAAAAACATTATTTGATGTCATGTTACTTTACCTGCAGAGGAGCTATGATATCCTCACTAAACAATACAGGTTAAAAAAAAACTCTTCTCAACTTGCAGCAATATTTGTGCAAAAGTAATTTTGTAGTGGCATACTTATATCTGTGTAGGTGATATGTACTGGTGACAAGGGGAAATGAGAGAGAAATGAAACTGTCTCTCTCATTTATAGCTTTTGTGTTTAGATCAGTTCCACAGATCAAACACAGGTTTTGAATACATAACACTGTGAGTCCAAGTGCTGCTTAGCCCTCAGCTGGATACTTTTTATTAGACTGAAAGGAAATACTCAGATTATATATATATATATACACACACACTGTAAAACCTAAACAAGGTAGTTTTGGCTTCAAAATCTGAAGTATCTGGCACTGAAGTGTGTTGGTTGTTTTAAATATCGTCACCTATGATGGACATGGACTGCTTGAACAAAAGTGTTCTACAAGTACAAATTTCTGCTGCATATTATTTTCTGAAAGGAATAGTTCTCTATGAAAACAGCTCACATAAATGTGCAGATCAGTGACCCGACTAGATACAGTTTGGAGTTTATTTCCTGCAGAGATTGATCTCAGAGTCTGTTTGGGAGGAATGAAGCTGCTTCTGTGGGGAGCGGTTACACAGAATGTTAACAATTGAATCAAATTAATTATTACCATCAAAAAATTAAATTATATTATTTATATTTTTTAATCATCATGTAAACACCATCAGTACTTGAACTTGAAGAGGGGCTTTAAGTCATTGATATTGGTGTTTATAAGCTTGATCCTGGTTCAAATAAATTTTCTGTAAAGTCCCATTTAAACACATTTGGTTCAAGACATCATATATTTGCAAGAATTCAGAGGGAGCAATTAGAAGTCTGGGCAGAGTCATGTACTGAGGGGAATGTGAGACCCACTGAACATGGTGATGAACATGGCATCAGCAAAGTTGGACATTTGTTCACTTTTCACTGAAGTTCACACAAATTTCCCACTGATTCTCACCTCAGACAACCCCAAACCAGCACACACCAAATTGCCAAGAGCTGCTCCCCTCAGTGAGAGCAGGGAAGGGATCTGAACCCTGCCTACAGTTTCAATATTATCTTTGCCTCATGTGGGCCACAGGAATATTGACAATTCACAATCTTTGTGAATACTACACTGCAGTGTCTTTTGGCCTCCGATATGAAATATCTCCTATATGGGAGATCTTTCAACACTGTCTCAGCAAAGGTTTCTGTAAAAACCCAAGGTCTCAGGAGCTGGAGGAAAAGTGTGGGATTCTGATGGCTGATGTGCAGCTACTTTGGAGAGGGTGCAAGTGTTTAGAAGCATTCACCAAATGTATTTCACTAGAATATTCCTCCAGAAAAAGCAAGAAGGCAGTAAGCCAGGGCCAAGCGAGAATTAAGAATACTCTGTTTGCAATACTAATCTGGGCTAAAACAGTGTGAAATCCTCAGTGAGGGTGCAGCAGCAGTAACATACCTGTTTGTCAGAGGCCCTATGAAGGGGTTGGTCATCAGCTGCACTGTTGCTTTTGAGGCAAACAAGAGCCCCACTCGGACGTTTTCGTTCAGCAGCTCCTTGTCATCCTTGGGGCAGTCGGAGGGGGAAGGAGTCACACTGACAACCATTTGTTCTGTCTGGGTCTGATGCAGCTCTCCAGGCTGTGTCCTGTCAGATCCATTTCCAGTCACCATCGTGGAATTGTCGTAGTAGGAAAAGATGCTCTGAAAATTGTCCATCGTTGCTGAGGGTAGGTTAGGCTTAGTGGTCTGGATTTCTGTGGCATTTTTCTCGTGTTCGATGCTGTAAAGGTAACTGGGAATTATTGGCACTGGAAAAACAAATAGAATACATTGGCATCTTACTATCAGGTTATTTGTGAATGGAATCACCAAGTTGTCTCGCTTGCTCTGCCACTGATGAGGAAATACAAGGCTTTCCTGACAGAGCACATTCAGAAACACAGAACTGAAAGAGAAATTTGCTCATGGGAAAAAACACACCCATAACTCAGAAGTGCAGTTTAAAACAAAGAAGTTCATTTATATTATTCTTTATTTTTTGCCAGTTTTCATAAGATTTCCATAAGGTTTTCTACACATACATCATTAAGCAAAATATTGGAAGTATCAAAACCCATGTCTGAAACCTCTTTGTTGCACGTGGCTGCAAAAGCATGAATAAAGAGAAGAACATTGGAATGATTATTAAACCAAAATATAAAAAATAAAATAAAAAACATTTCTACAATAAACCACCAAAGTATTGATAGGTACCAGCCATAAGAAGGAAAAAAGGTAACAGACCTATATAAAGGAATCAGAACTATGTTGATATTTGCATGTCTCATTATTTCAAAATTTACACTGAAAAGATCATCCAAAAGGAACCATGTTTACATGTTCTAGGATCTTAGCTGCAATTTAATTGCATTAATATGGTTCTCAGACATTAGGATTTCAGAGTTGGTAAAAACAGATGTCAGGTTCATTCATTCTAATACAAGTGACAGAATCACCCCTTTCCATCTTGCACTTCATCCTGAAAAAGCCCAGCCTCTCAAATATGCAAACTATAATAATTTCTAGGGCTCCTAGCATACATACTACTGAAAAAGTAATTAAATATTAATAATTTTATAAAGGAGTATATTAATGTAAAAAAAATCCAAAATCAACTTGCGAAAAATAGGTATTTTTTTAAACTAAGGTCTACCTTGTGGCATCAACTTTTAAGCTGAAAAACCTTCAAGAAATTCAGGAGTCTGATGCAGAAGCTGAGTCTGCAGCATGACCTGAGAGCTGGCTCTGCACAGACCGAGTCACTTCCAGGAGCACCATGTGCATTCATGTGTGTTTGTGTGCACATCCATGAGCCACTGGTTTCTCTGGACCACTTTCTTTCAATTCATATAAACATTTGAATATGAGGACATTTGAATATAAGACTACTAGCGAAAAATATTCAATTGTTTTATTTGAGTAGATTTCTGAATCTTGACACTGTGCCACTGAAGCCATTAAAAGTTGGATCTTAGACTTTGATCAAAACTTGTGTTATTTTATTAAACTAACTCATGGAAGTGCTTTTCTTAAAAGTGACTTATATAGTTTTCTTATTAAGCTATCATTTTAAGACCAGTGTGGGGGAAACAGGAACTATCACAAGGAAACAGGCATCTCCAATGTTATCTAGCCTGTTGTTTCAGTTGCATGACCACAGAAGAAAAAAACGACGATGAGCTAAAAATACTGTTATCTGTCGTTCTATGAAGTATTAGTGGTGTTCAGCAGGAAAAGGGGAAAAAAAAAAAAAAACAAGAAAAGAGGAGTTATTAAGACCTTTTTATACCATTCCTTATCTCGCAATTAACATGGAAATAAAGCAAGACTTTGATGTCCACGGCGGCGCGTTTGTAATGCCTGGAATATAATCCACGGTTAAAAACACAAATAAATTAATCAGTGTTCGGAAACGTTGGGTTTGAGAGCATTAATCAGGCACTCAGGGAGCGCATCTGCCGCCGGAGATCGCTGCTGGCAGAAACCGGGAGAGGGAAACAAGCCCAAGCCCCATTTCACGTTTCACCTACCGACCACGGTGAGCAGCATGTTGTCCAGCAGCAGGGCGATGAAGACGATGAGCAGGATGAGCTTGCGGGACTGGCGGCTCTCCCGCAGCCAGCGGAGCAGCCCGAGCTCGGCCCAAGCCATGCTCCGGCCCGGCGCTGACCCAGGAGGCCGGCGGGGACCGGCGGGACGCGGGCGGCAGCGGCCGCGCTCCCGCACCGCAGCTGCCGGGCGGCACGGCACGGGAGAGGAGGAGCGGCAGCAGGAGGAGGAGAGGAGAGGAGAAGAGAGGAGAGGGGGCGGCACCCCTGCTCCCCGTGCGAGCCCGGGCAGCGCTGGCCAGCGGCGCGGGGCGCGGGGCACTGCCCTCCTCTGCCCGCTCCCGCCCTCCTCTCTCTGTTCCCCCACCCCCGGCAGGGATGCTCCGGGACAGCCGGGCTGCGGGGCCGCGCCAGAGCCTCTG
>VXBQ01004156.1:473639-512973 GCA_013400175.1 Phainopepla nitens | reverse complement strand
CCAGGTCCCCTGTGTGCCCAAGAGGATGTTCCAGGTCCCCTGTGTGCCCAGGGGGATGTTCCAGGTCCCCTGTGTGCCCAGCAGGATGTGCCAGGTCCCCTGTGTGCCCAGCGGGACGTGCCGAAACAGGGGTGGGGTGGGGAAAGTCGCTGCTCAGACACCGGAGCACGTCAGTGCAGCCTTTGGTGAGCCACACGAAACAGCTGCCTAAAATTAAGAATCTCATAGAGTCATAGGATATTGGAAGGGACCCACCAGGATCATCCAGTCCAGGCCCCAGCCCTGTGCAGGACACCCCAAGAATCCCACCATGTGCCCGAGAGCATTGTCCAAGCATCTCTCGGGCTCAGGCAGTCTCAGTGGGTGCTGTGCCCAGTGTCCTAGGCCCAGTGCCCTGAGTGCCAACCACTGGAGAAAAACCTCCTCCTGATATCCAACCTGGACCTCTCCTAACTCAGCTTCATGCCTCTCCTTGAGTCCTGTGACTGATGATGAGAGGGAAGGGATCAGTATTTGCCCCTCAGCTTCCCCTCATGAGGTTGTTAAAGACCACAGTGAGGTCTCCCCTCAATTTTCTTTGTCTTCTCTTCATGATATTCCAAGTGTTTGACTCAGCCTTACCATTTTCTTCTCAATTTATATTGTAAAAGGGGTTAACCACATTGAAACACATTCTAACAAAGATTTTCACCTTTGTAAAACTCTTGTCTTTCATATCACATAACACTACTTTCTCTTAGTCACCAAATACTGAACTTTGTGAACTGTTCTTTGCTTCACAGAGCTTCACTTTTGGCAAAACCCACTGAATGGGAGGGAAGTCTCTTCAGGAGCTCAGCAGCCCCAGATCCAGATGTCATGCTGAAGATATTGACATCATCACTACGCAGGTCATTTATTGCTGTAGCTACATTGCCTGCAGCGCATTTTAATCCGTTTAGTGGTTTCCATCTTTGGTGTGATGTGATTTCACTGCTGATGCAGGTTCCTTAGGAAAGTGCTCAAACTTCTGCTGGTGCCTCTGTGGCAGCAGCCTTTTCATGCTGTAAACACCCAGATTGAGAACAGAAGACATTTACACTGGAATATCGCCAATGTCAGTTATAAAAGGAGATAAATATTTATGGTCTAAATTGCTCTCTTAGGTCTTAACCTATCTCTGGGTGAAGTTTTACAGGTCTTGGGAATTGGAGTAAATTTTCAGAAGAGTGGGTTGTTTGCTATACACAGATTTTTTTTAAAAAGAATGAAAAGTGGAGAGGATCTGCTGACAGCTCAGCTCTCTTTTGTTTGCATGCAGGTAGCTTTGGTTTTATTTGACATGTCCACCATGTATTATTTCTATGTAGAACCTACTATGCCAGCACATGACAAGTATCACCCAACTATTAATAGGTTATTGATTCTTGAGTGATGGCTTGGGGTTTTTGATGATTGGTTTGGGGTTTTTAAACTTCTATAACCAGCAGCTTCAGGAGTTGGATACATTCACGTTTGAAGTTGAATTTCCAAAACAGGACTTTTGTATTCAGAGGAAATAGAAAAATGCAATCAACTGGACTGAACTGAGGAGAAATGTTTCATCTTTTGAGTGTCAGATACTGAAGGCACTTAGTAAAAAAATGACAATTTCTAGTTGACAACTTGCATGGATAGCAGTAGGAGGAGGGGGGCACCAGCTCTGGTCAGCAGCAGAAGCAGCATTAATATGGAATGCACGTCAGTGGAACGTCAATAGCAATATTTTACCAGGAAAATGTGGGCCTGGGTATTTTGTATTCTCAACAGTTCACAGGAGAGCAAAATGACAGCAATGCTGTTGTTTTGTCATCTGTCAAAAAGCAGATGTGGAGAGAAGTAAGATGTTTTTCTAACCATTCCTGAAGAGAGACACGACTGTAGAAGCAATTTGTTTCTATCTCTTGGCATCAGTGACATGACAGGGGGGTCCTTCCCTTCCTCCTGCCTCCTCTCTCAGTCCTTTCTTCTGGGATCTTTCTCCTCCTCATCCCTCTCTTGCTGTGGTGCTGCAACACAATCTGCTCGCTTTGCTGGAGTTTTACACCACTCCCCTTCCCTACTGCCCTGGTTTCTCTTGCCTTCAGCTAATTGATTGTTTGATAAGTTATGCTGAAATATAAATGCACGATCACAGTGCTATTAGCATGGGTGGACAGAAGAACACTCAAACACATTCATTTGCATGGGGAGATGCCTGCTGGTACATGGACACCTTTGCTTTAGCCACCCAGCTGATGGGATCGTGGTTATCCCCAGGAAGGGAGCAGGGCAGAGCCTTTGCTGCTCTGCAGGTGTGAACTGCACTCAGGCCAAAAAGGATTCCTCCACTAACACCCATTTGTCTTTATTCAGCCATCTCTGTGTCTGCTGAAGGACAAGCAGAAAAGGAACAGGAACGCAGCCCAATCAGCTGTTGATGACTTAAAGTTTTTAATATACTGTAATTTTTAATTAAGATTGGTCAAAAAAGAGTGAAGAAAAGCCTGGGAGATTTTTCTTCCAGTTGTTATTTTAGCTTTTAACAGAATAGTGGAGCAAAAATGCTCAAAAATGCTTTCATGCTTTGAAAAACGCTGGCCAGTTCCATCTCTTTTGCTAAGTCTCTACTTTTTTTTTGTTTTGACTTCTTTAACTATACACATGCTTGTTAGACCCATATTTAATAATGTGATCACTTTATTAGTTTTAATAAAAAATTAATGTGAAATAAACTTCTATTAAGAAAAATTTTAAATAAATAAACTCTGAAATCAGTTCCAAAAGCATATACTTATTTAGAAATAAAACTTTTCAGGACTTATTAACACTTCTCATCCCTGGGAATGTTCAAGGCTGGGTTGGATGGGGCTTGGAGCAATCTGGTCAAGTGGAAGCTCTCGTGGGCAGGGACTTTGGAATTAGATGATCTTTTGAGACCCTTTCTAACCAAAAGCATTCTATGATTCCATTGCAAGCACCAGGGAGGAGTGGAATTTTGCTGATTTGCCTACAGGTTCCTTAAATGTTGAAATTTAGAAAAAAACACTCCTGGTTCTCACAATCCAATCTGAGAAATGCACTACCTTGCTGGCTTCTTTGGGAAAAGTAATCCCTTTTAAAGCTGTCTCTTTTTAAGATCTACATTTATTTTTAGTGCTTGGAGTTTTAATTTGCAATACTTCATAATTAACTTAGCTTTCTGTATGAATTAATCATTTGCAATTATTGCTGCAGGGGAAAATTCCTGCTATAAATAATTCTTACAATTTAAATTGGAAGGTATACCTGGCAACTTATGTTTTACTAATAGCAAGTAATAAACTTAGTCAGCTTTTTCATCCTTTGCAGCTCTTTCCAGACTTTTTTTTTCTCCCCTCTGTGCCCAACAGTCATGCTGCTAATTACTCTGCAGTGAGACTGTGTGGTAGTTAGTTCCACTGAATAATGCATCTCCTCTTCTCCAGGCACAGAGGGTGTGCATTATATTTTAATCTGCAGAAATTATAACCTACAGAAAGTGCATGTGTGAATGTGTATTTCCATGTATACAACTACTCACTACAGCGTGTTCAGAGGAGAGAGGAAAAAAAGCAGGAATTTTGCTTTTAGGAGGATCACGCACCAATTCATCAATAATGCTAAAAATTCATTTGGCTGAGCAGCTGTGTGTGTGATAACTGGGTCTGACATGCTCTGAAGGAGTAATTTTGAAAGCTGGAAAGGCTCAGGGTGGAGAAAGGAGGTGTGGGAGAAGAGAGATGGAACAGCTCCTGTGTCTCTGCTGAAAAGGAGTAAAATATGACTTGTTCCCCTTTGAATAGAAAAAACAACATTAATTCTAATGTCAGAATACAGGGCAGACACTTCCCCATCCACCAAGAAACCATGCAGGAGGTTTTTACAGATGTAGGAAAGCTGTGGTAGAAGAGCAGATGAAAATATGAACATAAATAAGTGATGCTTTGTTGTGATGCTTTTGGAAGACCATACATGTTTACATGTGTCATGGACAAAATCCTAGACTTCTATACATAACGGCATAGGCTATCTATGTGCACTAAATTATTTAACCTGTTAAAAAGTGAAGTTTTTCCAGTTAGAACACTAATTCTAAAATATTGTTCACACATAGTCTTGACCCAAAATAATATTAGCAGTCTGAGATGAAGCTCCTTTAGGTTTTCTTTGTGCAATCCATACTGAAAACAAATCAAAAAATACAATATTGTGGGGGTTTCAATGAAGGTCTGAAATTTTCATTGCATTTGAAATTTAGGAAATTGTATTCTACAGCAAAATGTCTCTAAAGTAAATTTTTTTTAATATTTTGCTATCTACATTAGAAAAAAGCATTTGACAGTTCTGGACTTGAGGAGCTGCTTGAGTAGAAAAACACCACTTAACCCTGCTCCCTGTCTAAACCCCTGAAGAAAACACATCACCTGGGACACTTACATGAGTTACAGCACAAAAAGAGTGTTCAGGTATAGAGGGGAAAATATTTGTCTACATATATACATGGTAGCCAAAGTAGTGACAGGATAAACACCATGCCTCATCAGTGGCAATGGTTTCCTGGTATGCCAGAGCTATCCTCAGCTGTTGGACTTGCTTGAAAATTTAACCTCAAGAACGAGGAGACAGGAGAGGAAGAAGAGGCAGTGCCCTTCCATGCCACACCCCAAAACATCATCATTTCTCTGGTGGCTTTTTGCACCCAGCATATTTCTCATTCCTGAGAGCAAACATTACCAAGAGCACCATGGGGCTGAGGATTTAATGTGTCTGTCCTCATGAGCTGTCCAGGAGAACCATCACACTGCAAGGTGGCCAGGGAAGCTTTTACAGCATTTCCATAGCAAGATTTGTCTGAGTACTCTGGTGTTACTGACCACAGGTTAGTGATGGAGAGATCTGGCTCTGACGTGGTTCATCTGACAAGAAAAGAGGCTCTGTCAAGCACATTAAAAGCTGGAAAATAACTGGGCTAAATAACATCTTCTTGTATCTGTTCTTTCCAAGCTGGTTTTCCTTTTGGAGTGAACGCAGCCCTGAGGCCACTCTTAGCTTTGTGATCAATGGGAAGAAATGCTAGTCTCAGTTTTATAAACCTAATTATTTTCTTCAGAAATCTGTCTGAAACTAAAAAGCCTCTGACAAAAAAAAAAATCCTTCTTATCCTTGGAGCTCAGAGGAATTCAGTCATTGCATGTGAATTGTGTTTATATTGACTGCTTACATGTCTTTTGAAACTGGTGTTTTCTAGGTGGCTCTGCAAGAAAACACAGTCCCCTCCAGGCACCAACTACTTTTATTGAGAAAAACGTTGAGCAATAAGAATGCAGTATGAGTTTGTATTTACAAACATGTAGGGATGCGTGTGTCTGACATCAGTTATTCAGGTAAGGGTGCACAACCCACTCACCCTGGGAATTCTTGTGGAGTCATTCCATATTCTTGAACACAGTTTTATTGCAGTTGGCTTTAAGAATGCTAAACCAAGCTGTAACTTTGTCTTTTTAAAGGGCAAGTTAGGTGTCAATAAAATAAAATAAGTTTCATCTGCCATTTTAAAGCATTATGATGTCACAGTAGAGTCTCTTAAAAACACAATCATCAGTGAAAGGGGCTTCCAAAAGTTGCCTTACTTAATTAACATTTAAGTGCAAATCCCATTCATCATGCAAAGTGAATCCACTTTAAAATCCTTGAATTGCCTGCCAGCCCTACATCTAAACATATTATCCTGGAATAAACCCTGTGGAAAATTCATAATGAAAAACAAGCCAACCACTCTGAGCAGGTGTGACCTGCAGGCTGCTGAATACTGTGATTGCTTCCCATAGATTATAATTTTAGCAACACCTGGGCTGAATGTGCTGTGCTGATGCAGCAGCCTCATGGGTCCTAATGAAATAATTATGGGATAAGAGCACAAAGAAACATTCAGAGCTTGCAAGAAAACAAACAACTGTAATGCAGGAACAAAGATACTAGATCAGCTGGGGGACAAAAAGCTTTTGTATGGCCTTATTTATGTTGCTGGCAGAAATGAAATCTCTTCAGACCTTTATGCAATATGTTAGATATAAATGCAGGCAATGAGAAATGTTAACTGCCTGATCTGGAGAAAATCACATTAGTTTTACAGGACAAGGCCTTACGTGAAGTATCCTGGTCTTACAGGAAAGATGGGAAGGCAGAATAAGAGGTTTCTGCACCTACCAAAATCTGCAAGTAGGAGCAGTCCCAGATAAACCTAAGAAGTCACTGGGTTTTTCTTTCAGTAGGTGATAAAGGTCAAGTTGGTTGATGAAATGTACCAAGAAATAAAAATATTCAAAATAAAAATGCACGGGAGCCTCTAAAATATCTGAAGGTTAAAAACTGACATGGAACAGTTCTGAATCCTTGCAAAATTCAGTTCTGAGATTGTTCTGAATAATGCAGTAGAACATCAGTGAAATGTGGGGTGCGTGAGCTGTACCTCTCAGCCATGTGTGACCCACTCAGGATCTCCTTGGACACCCAGAAGCACCCATGGACTTGCTCCCTGACTTCAAAATGTGACTGCAGGACTGGTTCTTAAAAAAAAAACAAAAACAGAAACTTTTTGAGCAGTTGCCTTTTGCGTAACTTTTAATTAGAAATTATATTTCTCTGAAATATGTGTTCTAGAGCCAATGAAGAGACAAATGTTAAGCTTATATCTTCTTGTGAATTCTTAACACAGAAAAACATGATTTACAATCTAATCTGAGACCCTTTGCTTCAACAAAGTCATAATCTCTTAGATACCAGCATACACAACTGGAAATGCCGCAGAAAATTTCTTCAGCTAAATTCTTTTCTAAAGATCTTAATTGATTCTCTTCCACCAATAATGTTTGTGGTTTTACACGGGTTTTCAACAGGAGATTTTTTTGTCCCTTAGACCATACAATCTTCATATGAGTCTAAACACACTTGGAAAAATAGGAAGCCCTGCCTGGGAGTATAAATTGCACTGCTGTGCTTAGTCACAAATGGCTGAGCACAATGAGATTTAACAATAAACCAGAAATGTCTGTGTTTTGTTGTGTCAATAAATGTTCCAGTGATGCTCTTAAAGACAATAAATTACTGGTAATGGAACACTACCCTCAGCATGTAGAAGTCATTTTCCACTTCCAGACATTCTCAGATTAGGTTTAAATTGCTATTAGAAAATCCTAAATGTGTTTGGTTGAAGAAAATCTTTTTAATGCCTAGAAATAATCTGACAGTGGCTGGTAGAGCAGAGTTAGCAGGAGTATTCCTGGGGAGAACAGTTTACACATATGGAAGGGAACTTGGCTCCAACAGATCCCTACCACTCACAGAGGGAACAATACACAGAGATTTCAGAGCCTGTAATTTTTTGCAGCTGCTCAACTGAAGGGAAAACATGTCAGTGCTAAGGAAATCATTGTGAGGGACTGAGTTTACAATAGGGGTGTAAGTCCTGCTCTGGGCTGCCCTTGTCAGAAATGTCTCCTTAATGTTTGTTCTCCAAAAGCCTTTGGGGTGGCAGAAGTGAGCGATGGGCACGGGAAGCAGGGCAGGACAGAAGGCAAACAGGGGAAGGGAAGAATCATAACTGAAGGAAACAGCAGAAAAGAGGACTCTGGTGTAAAACCATTTGCTTTTTTGTGAGTAGAACTGTTGGTTTCCCTGAGGAGCCACTGAAATCCGTGGTGTGTTTATCACCAGTGTTCATGTGCTTGTGGCGCCTGCAGCCTGGACCCCAAGGTGCAAATCCTGGGGTTCTTACACACCCTCTTTTCTTCAGCATTGGCTTCAGCAATAGAAAAGAAAAGCAGGGCTCCTCCCCCCTTTTTTTCCCATTATTAATGGCTGCAATACTAAAGTCCAGAAAAGTGTGTGTATTTATAAGTGTAACATCTTTGAACAACCTTCACGACTGCCACACACATCCTGGTCCTACACGGAAAAATAGTAAACTAGAGATGCATAGCATTAAGAGGAAACTCCTGTATTGATTTCCTGAGGTTTTTCAGAAAGAAATCCACAAGGGATTTAGAGGGAATTTTCAGAGGGACTAATTAGCTTCATGCTCTGTGAGAAATACCACTGCTAATCTTAGACTCCGCTGGACTGCTCTGCACTATCTCCCACACTAATGACCCCAAAACATGGGGCAAATTATTCTTTCCTGATCAATGCATTCAAATTCAAAATTACATTTCCTTTAGCATAAAACCTGCTTTATTTTTTATTTTATTTTGCTTTGTAGAACCCTGAAATGAAAGGGGAATAAATTGATGTTTTTAATGGATGTATTTCCATTAGATATAGCAGGGCTTGCCCATAGATGTGTTGTATGGCCTGTGCCATGGAAGTGAAAAATAAAGGTTACTATTTATTGTCAGGAGCCATCAAAACTGGCTGTGGTCCCTCATCTTCTGTCAGTGTTTCAAGCTTTTGTGAGTCTTGTGTAGTCTAAATGTGATAATTTTTTATGTAGCATGTGCAGGGGTCCATGAGCACGGACATGTAATGTCACACTGATGTATAAACACACATATTTATATGTAGGTGTGGATGCAATATATTAATAAGCTGAGCTCTGTAGTTTATTTTCAATCCTACTTTAAAAAAAAAAAAACTGTATCATATATGCATTGCAACTGGACATTTATATTGCAGCATATTCGACTGAGCTTTTCCTGGTGTCTTTATGGATATTTTCCAAGGGAACATACAGCGAGTAAAAGCATGAAGATAAATGTTAAATGCATTCAGAAAAAGAGGAAGCAAATATGAGCCAGAAAGCTTCAAGCAGTGAAGAAAATTCTGGCTGTCAGTGAACTTGCTGCGTATTTTCATGTGAAAAATTTTCACATATTTTTCACGTTAAAGACTCAAAACTTTGCTGGTGTGTTAGGCCTGCTGACAGTGACAGCTCCTCAGAGCCACAGGAGTCCTAGATGAGACCTCAGTGGTACCTGGGCTAGAGGATTTCCATGAATTTTCCAGGGGAAAGCAGTTCAATAGAATACCTCTTCACTCCTGTGCTTTCTCAGATGCCTTTATTTTTGCCATTTTATCCAAGTAACGCAACAGAGGAGCAAAGTTGGCCTGGTGTCAGATGGTCAAAAAATCAGAAATTAACAGATACAATGGCGAGGAATCTCGACTGGTTGTGTCTGGCATGTGGAAAGGGAGGTGTGTAGGTGTGAAACACGTGGTCTCAACGAGCAAAACACCATCAGCCTTCATACAGGTGAGAAAAGAGATCAGCAAAGGCCCTCCTGGAGAGGGGAGTTTGGAGCAGCTCTCAGGTGAGACTCCACTCAGCCACTGAGAGCCACTGACCAGCACCAATCTTCCTCACAGGGTCCAGGGAGGGAGAAATTCAAGCCTTTGGTGTTGAAAAATAAACGACAAATAACGGAGCCAGTGCTGAATCAAAAGATGCATTTGCTCAAACTGAGAAGCCATGAACTGTAAAAACTAAGCTGAAGCCAGAGCTTTCCCTTGAAGAAATAAAAAGGCTTAGTTTGGCAACAAGTGATTTTTTTTTTTCTTTAATATAGCAGAATGCAACACAATGGATAAGACCACAGAAGCCATGAAACCGAAAAACGTGATTTGCTGAACAGTGCATTTAAAAACCTTCAGTACATCCGTGTTTATTCAGGGACCAGCCCATGAGCAGGAGAGTATTTCTGCAAAGGGAGTGAAGGGATTCCTCTATGCATGACATCAAAGGTATTAGATTTTCACTATATAACATTTTTGCCTTTTTGGAAAGGAAGGAGAACTTATGTAAAATCAGGATTCTGTGACATGGAGTATCTTCTTTGTCATACAATCCTGGCTTTATATAACTTCTTTTAACCTATGTAGTTCTACACTGTTTTTCCTTCCATTTTCCTATGTAAAAAAAGCCAATCACCCACGAAATATCTGGGGACAGCTTTTCCCCAGTCCTAAATCCTTCTAGCTCCTCTGCCTTACAGGGCAGCTCATCACAGCTGGTGTTTTGATCCAGGCCAGGTTAGTTAACCCTTGTGAAGCTTACACATTTAAGAGGAGGGAAGTTCCACGGTTAGATATTCAGATCTGACAAATGTTTAGCCTCCTACATGCAAGATCTGACCATCCTGCAGGTGTTGGGACACAGGCACCAGGGCTGAGTGGGGCCAGAGGGCTGAGGAGCTTGACCTCCACCCGCCGTGTGACGCTGCCTGGGCTCTCTATTGGATTAAACATCCACATTTTCCAGGCACCAGATTTTCCCTGCAGGAAGAGTCAGTCATTGTCAATATTTATAAAGCCCGATGAGACCTCCTGACTTGCAGGGTGAAAAGTGTTTCATCATTATGAGTTTCCAGCTCTCTGGTGACATTTGATGAAATCATATTAAAGGTAATTACATTTGAGGGGTGCACGTCTAAGTTTTAATGAGCCTTCATAGTTATTCATTACCTGATTTCTTCATTTTCCTTTTCCAAAGGTTTGTTTGCTTCATTCAGCTAAATTAAGGGAGAACCGCGTTCATAGCCTCTTCCCTTCAACTTTACTGTGTTTTGTGACTCCGTGCTGGTGAATATTTACACACAGTTTCTTGATTTTTAGCTTCTAGGGACTCCCATCATATGTGAGAAGTTATGGACAAGAATAACTTTATGAATAATAATCAGCCCCAGGTTTATAGGCTATAATTTTTTTGGTTTTTATTAAAGGAAGTTCTTACATCAAAAAAGCAGGTTCTGTGTTTCCAGAAATTACTGCAGTTAGTGGGATGACATCCAAGCACTACAGATGCTTCACACAAGAATTATATGCAGACTCAAAGCAGAAATCTCATTTTGACCACATATTCTGGATTGAAAGGAGAATGGACTGAGCATCACATTGACTTGAAGTAAAGATGAATATCTTCTCTGGTTTAGTTCATCGTTTAAAGCCCCGACATGGGAAAAAGGGTCTGGATTTTAACAGAAAACATATCTTCAATCATTTTTTCCTTCTTTTTCTGTGCCTTTTCCATGGGGAATCAAGGTAAGATACAGCCACTGAAAGCTGAAAATTATATCCATAATCATAACTATAATTAATTAGAATTAACTATCTAGATTGCCTGCAGATGTAGGTGCCAGTTGACTTCTGTGTAATGATGTTTCCCAATAACTTTTCCTGATTTCTGATAAAAATCCTTTTTCAGGGGAAATTAAGTATGCTTTTGAAATTTTACACTGCAAACAATCACCATAAGGAAAAGTTTTTTTATATATTTATAAGAAATACGAAGCACCAAAATATTAACAGAGCACATCTTTTCAACACTGCATATCTGTAACTGATTCATTTTCTGAAATAAATATTCCAAACTTCTTACATTAAACAATGATTTTCAAAACATAAAACTTCTTTTTCTTATTTTTTCTTAGATTGTCATCTAAGTATATAGTAGCAGATTCCTCATAACTAGAAGATGCAGGCAGCCCAAACCAAGGATCAATCAAGCTCGTGTAATCTTCAGGATTTCTGGAAATTCGGAATTCAAATCTTGATATTTCTAAATAGCCATTGGTTTTTATATAAGCTGGACATCTGAATTCTGGGCTGTTTGGAGTCTCAGTTTGAATCCAATTGTATCTTGAGCATCTCTAGAATATCACTTGCAATTAAATACTATGTTTTTCTTTCCATATGATTTCTCTTTGTCAAAAATAATCAGGTGCCCCTACTTCTTTGCAAAAAAAAAATTACCTCTGATTTAGCTCTGCTGGACCCTGCATCTACATGAAAGGAGCTTTCAATAGTCTGTCTCCATTGCCTCTATTTTCAAATCACAATATTTGCATAGACTTCACAAGGATAAATAAAAGAGAGAAAGCAAAGTGATAAAATAAAAATTCAAGGATAAAAGAAATAATTTGCAATCCTAGCAAAAGCAAAGCATCATGCTACATCTTTGTTTTTCAGATAACCCAAACCAACTTCAAAGTTAGACTCTAAAGGATCAATATCCATAGCAACTAATTGCATTTACTGCACCTGCTGGAAAGTGCAGTGGCTATGTCCACAAATACCAGAGTAACCAGGCTGCTACAAATAACAGAGCCTGGCTCCAGGTGTGCCCTTGGGCACCTCTGGGCCAAATTCAGGATCCTCCCCTACTGATGCTCAGACTCCCTTATCTTTTTAACAGATATTGTCCCTCCTCTCCTGCTGTTCTTGACACCAAAAACGTTCTCCAAAGAAGAATTCAAGAAACTCTGTCGTCCTCCCTCAGCCCATGAGTACAAAAATCTCAGCACAGCTGGCACATAGAAAATGCTGCGTGATTGACCATTAGGCAGTGCCACTTGCCCCTCGTGCTCCTGCATGCAGCTCTCCTCTGCTGTTTGGAGTAGTTAGATGTCACTCAGGGCATTGCCTTTACATTATTTAGTTATGCAGTGCATAACATAAAGGGCTTCCAGTCCTGGGCTGGGACTACAGGCTCCCTCCATATCAGAGCCAAACCATCAACAGGGGCTCATCAATACTCTTTGCAACACCCCTCCATCAGACAGCACTGAGCTGAGCAATTTGTTACACTGCAGCCTGAGCGTGACCACCTAAGTCCAAACAGCATTTCCATCAACCATTCAGCTGGGCTGCACTTGAAATGTTTACAAAAGCAGAACAATATCCTGTAGCTGGAACTTCTCCTTGTGGATATTGCACAAGCAGAACACTCCTTCTTGGTGTTTATCAAATATTGTAATCCAGCTGAATTTCTTTGTGAGACAATGATCTATTCAGTGTAAAAGGCTGATAACATTAGAAACCCTTTTGTGTGTGGTTTAGTCCCATTTGATTGCACAGATAACATGCTTCTGTTTCTATTTGTCAGTTTCATATACACAACTTGAAGAGTCAGAAAGAGAGCAGGGTCTGAAATATATAGCAAAGATCATTAACTAGCAACAAAAACATCTTTTAAATGTTAACATTTCCTTTTTGGGTCCTGTAAGCTTTGCCAAGAATTGCCTATGGATATATGATCTTATTTAAAGCATATACTGCTTTTGTGATAGGTGTTCAAAACGTAACTCCGTGAAACAAATCTTGCTCTTTTAAAAATTTGTTTGTACCAAAAAAATTAATGGATTAATGTTACTTAATATTCACCAAAATAATTTGCTTACTCTGATATAACCCTTGAGCCTTTTGTTACAGATTTCCAGCCAGTGTTTTCTAATAAGAGAAGCAACATTCAATGGGCAGATAGCATTTTCTGTTCATGTACAGTCCCTCTCCCTCCGTGTGTGAGCAGCCCTTGTGTTTTGTCTTGCTCTTATCTGACAATAACCACTGCCTGGGAAAGCAGGGGCTGGTGCAGCCCCAAGTCACGCAGCCACAGCCACGGCTGGCACAAACGTAAATGAGGACATTGACGAAGCCCAGGGTGATACATCTGTGTCAGAAGATGGATTTGGGTCAGTTTTCACCCCTCTGTGCAGCCCTGGATCTGCAGAGCAGCCCAAGGGGCTCACTGCTGTTGCTGCCCTGGTCCCTCTCAGAAGCCCTCGTTGTAAATCCGTGCTGCTCAATGCAACACTGATTTCTGCGTGGATTTCTGCCTGAACTGCTGTGAGAATTGCCCTGGAGGAAGTGGGGGAGAGGAAGAGGGCAGACAGGGAGGATAGGGGAAGGGCACGGTGGCTGCTGTGTCTGCTCTGCATGCTCAGCCCCTGCCCTTTCTCCTTCAAAAGCAAGCACGGAGACACTCCTGCAAGGTGCAGCACTAGGGGACAGCAAAAGGGGACAGCAAAAGGGGCCACCAGCAGGGATCTGCACCCATTCTCCCTCCTCCTCTCAGGAGGGTACCCCAAGGTCACACAGTCCTCTCCATGGCCCGGGAATGACACTTAGGAGCATGTCACCACTGGTTAACGTCTCCTTTTCCTCCACAGATTCCCCCGTGATCCCCGATGTACCCATGGCCATTGCTGGCAGCCATTCTCCTTCCCTGTGCATTGTGCTTCCTCCTGCATTCAGGGCAGGGAAAGTTCAGCATCCAGGCAGCATTTAGAGGGGTGGTAAGGTCGGTGTTACTCTGGGATGGGGCTGTGGTGCAGCAGCTGACATTTTGTGTGTTTACATCAGATCTGCCTCGTGCAGTTATAATCAGCCATGCTACCAGGACTAGAGGCTGGAATGATTCAAGTCCCGTGGCCTCTACCATTGGAACTTAAATTCCACTAAAAATAACAATAAGAGAAACTGGAGACATTTAAGGAGAAGTCTGGGGCAAGTATAAGTAAGGACGGACGAGAACAAATAAAAGATTATCTGTCCTTTGAAACACCCCATCTTCCTGCCAATTCAAATATTGACTGGCTGCAGAATAGGAAAAATCACTGCTTGCAGTGAGATGGAAATGGCAGAGTTTGCTTCAGAGATAACTCAGGAAGCAAAATTTATGTCTGGAGGCTTCCAACAAAGACCAGGGCTCCAAAGCAGGAGAAAAGGCACTGTGTACCTTGAGGGGGAAATCTCAGGGATGTTTTTTCAGTGTGAAATCTGAGTGGAGACATGAATTTCACATCTAGGATGCATTGTAGCATTTAGTATTCATAGATTAGAATATCCTTGGTTGGAAAGGACTCACAAGGATCACCAAGTCCAACTCCTGGCACTGCTCAGTGGTGACACCAGCTTTAAAGAGTGGCTGTGAAAACACCCTCCTTGCTGCTTATTTCCATGGACATGGTGGGAAATGCAGAGGGAGCTGATCTGCCTGAAGAAAAAAACCTGTGTATTCAGGAAATCCTTCAACCAGATCCATTTTCTTTCATCTGTTCCCAATTCTGAAATGGTGACAAACACCTTCCCACTGAGTTCCTGAAGGGATTACCCATCTCAGACCTCCAGCTGGATAGGGGGTGTGCTTGATGATGTGACTTCCAAAAACCCCTGTCTCCCAATACACCCTGAAGTCAGCATTGTTCTGGCTGTGTTAGGGCTTGTTTTGACCATTATTTTAATTGGAGTGTGATGGATGGTGGTTTGGTTTGACTTTTTAAATTTGTGTGTGTGTGTCCAATGATTTTTTGTCAGTACAAGACAATAAACTTCAAAATAAGTCTTTCTGCCTGAGATGTTCATTTTTCAAATGTTAGAAAGGCCTGTAGAGATCAATTATGGGAACAAAGAATTAGAATCTAGCTCCTCCTCTGGTATTAATTAAATCTTTTATCCTATGGTGAGCAAACAGCATATTAGGCTTTGCCACAGCCCTCAAAGGTATTATTACCACACTTCAATGGATGAGGGGAAATACAGCCAAAGGAGGCTGTAATTTGCTTTAGGTCATTTCTCCAAAGTGATGCAAAATAAAAAACAGAGCATAAAATGCCCTGTTCTACATCAGTTTCTCTTGCCATCAGCCAGTGCTTCCCCTGCTGGCACAGAGCAATGTGGGCAGTGGTTTTGCCCCTCTTGGCCCTCCTTGCACGTGAACAAGGGTTGCAAAGGGCTCAGTTCTCACTGGCTGCCTCCCACATGGGTTTCATGGGCCTGACTTCGGAACTGACACTTTGTCAGCTCCTCTGCCCCTGCTTTGGGCAGTGGGTTCCTGGTTCCACTGCAGGAAACTCTTCTCCACCTCCTGAGGAACAGAAGAGGAATTGGAGGGAGGCAGGGGAACAGCCCCAGTGTGCAGTCAGCAGAGCCAGCTGCTGGTTCTGGCTCTGGCTCTGGCTCTGGCCCTGACCTGCTGTGTGGCTCTAAGTCTTCTGTGCCTCAGTTTGCCCATTCATATAGCCAGGATTAGGAAATTTGAAAATTTTCAATACTTCCTATATATATATTTTTTTTTTCTAAAAGGAATGTTAAAATAAGAACTGATCAAGGAGCATCTTAAAATCTATACTCTCTCTGTGTTGATAAATGTGGGGCATCACATCAAATCATCTTTTTGGCCCCTTTTTGCTCTAAAACCAACAACAGATTGACTGTTCTGTGTAAAGTATTTTGTTATTCTTTCCTTCTTAAACTTCATTCGTATGTTCCTCCTTCTAAAGCCCCCAGCTAACAATCCCACTGTTCCTAATGTTGCATAGAATTTTCTAAGGCATTCTCTGGTTGCCAAGGCAGACGAAGGCTGAAGAACGAACGGGAGGATTTGACTCCATCTCCGCCGTGCCATCTGGCGGCACCGGGGCTCCCGAAGGAACGAGGTCTGCTTGCACCATCTAGTGGCTTCAGGCAACCGAGCCAAAAGGATTTGCTATTTCCAGCGCCCGTCCCCAACAAGCCTCAATCATAAAAAACACAGAAGGGGCGTTTGCAATTTCAGGTAACGCTAAGCGAACACAGGAAATGCAAAAAAGCAAACTTACCTCCAGGAATAAAATGAGAATTTTCTCTTAATCAGGTCTTTCCCCATGCAAACGAATTTTATTTACCATTACGACCATTCAAAGCACAAAAAAAAAAAAAAAAAAGAAAAAAAAGGCAAAAAAAAGCAGAATCCTTAGGAAATAAAATAATAAAATAAGGAAGAAAGTTCTTCCAAAACAATACAAAAGAAGGCATCTGTCCAATCTCACTTCCAGGATCGATATTACGGAGGTCAGACTGTGATCATTATCACACATCCTTCCTTTTGCAGCTGCTTAAGAACAGTTCTGCTTTCCTCCAGAGAGAAATAGAACTCTGAAAGCTACAGAGAGAGTGTCTCATTCTCTTATTGAGTGAATGGAAAGAAAGGCACCTCCAAAGACTTCAGAAGTACAACTGGAATGACAGGAGCTGCATTATTCAGGGATAGAGTCACAGGAAAGGTCTTTGGTTTTCCACTGAAGAAAATAAGAGTTTTGCAATTGTTGTCAATCACTCTGAGTGTGGGAATTTATCTGAGCTAAGCAAACAGCACCTTGTTCTCTCACCATGGAGATCCAGAGGATGGAAAGCCTCCAGGAAGAGAGAGGCACTTGGCTGTGAAGTTGCAGGGTATGTTTAATAGATGCTGAAAGACTTTTTCAAATACAACTGACTCATTCCTCAAGACAGCATAATATACATAGAAAGTAGAACACATCCACTCTGAAACATACAACCTGCTAAACCACTGGAACAGAATTCTTTGTAAATCATATCCTTCACTCAGAACAGCCTTTGAGTCATGTCTGAACAGAAGTACACCACGACTTGGAAAGCCTTTCTAGGAATTTCAACACTTGGGGCTCGCCATGAAGTGTTTGTTTTTAGGATCCTCCTGAGGAGTGCCCTACACCTCGCAGAGCAAACAAGAGCCAATTTGGTTTAAAAGGCTCTGGGATTTTAGGAGAATGTGAGGTCAAATGGACAATTTTTTTATGCATATTGCTTTCCACTTGTAAATTCAAGAATAACTTCCCTTCCCTCACTGTGTTCTCTGGGACTAAAAACTAAATTTATAAGGGTAAATAGTCCAGAGAGTTTATCCCCATGTTAACCTTGCAGGAAGGAGCAGGAGTGTATTCTCCAGACTGCAGGGACCCAGAGACCTCTCTGTAGAGATAAAGGAATGAAAAGATGCACCTTGCTTTGCTGTCTCCAGAGATCCATATGAGCCTGCAGAAGTGAAGGGAGGGCCTCCTATGTCCAGGAGTTCATCTCCCTCCCAGGTTTGACAGTTATAACCTATCAGACCATTTGTGCACTGCACAGCTCTCTCTCAGACATTATAATCTGCTTTGCTTTGATTTTCTCCCTTTTACATTAAATCATGTTGTTGCAAGCCCTTCTTGCTATGAAGCTCTCTTCCAGCTAAGCATCTTCTGTACAATTTTGACAAATATTTCAGGGAGTGAGCCAGGAAGGCTCTGAATTGAAACGTCTCCTGTAAGGGCCTATTAGTGTCTCAGTCTCTTCTCAACAATAACAAGCACTCAAGTGTGGTTGCTTTTCTGACTGATCTCTTTTCTGCACCTGTTCCAGTTTAGCTCTAAGGCAAGACTTGCCTGTGCACAAGTGGTGCTGCTGGGCCCTGAGTACAGATTCTTTTACTATAAATCACTTGATCTGGGCAATATATTATTATGACTAGAAACACTCCTACGTAAGTACTTCTCTGACACACGTCTTCTCGTCTGGTCTCATAAAATGTGATGACCATTTGCAATTTTGCAAGTTTATCACATTTTTCTTTCCCCACTCTAGAGAGGGAAAAAGTGATTTCCTCGATCTGTGCCTGTCAAATTATTGCTGTGCTGGATTACACCAGTGTTCCTGCTTTCAAGGCAGCTTCAAGCCCCTCAAACCAGAGCTAGCCATCATCATGAAAACTAAATTAATGTCTGAAGGCTGACAAACTCGTGCTTGCCTCAGTATCCCGAGTTATCCGAGAGATTAACGTAGAGGTCAGTGAAGATATTTATAAATACTAACACCCGATGCATTGGTCAGGCATTCACTGATTGATTGGCCAGGCCAAGTGTCCACGAGCTGGAGCACAGCTGGTGGGGTGAAGGGGCACAGCTGGAGCAGGGCAGATGGGCACGGCACACACTTCCCAGGCCGTGAAATCCGTGGTGTTGCAGGAGGCTCCTGCATCCACGGCTCCTATTTCACTCAGTTTCTTCTCTTCTGAAACGCACCACAGCTGCTTCCCAGATCCACTCAATCACCCAGCGACACATATTTGTGCATGTGCCATAAGGAGTTTCTCTTTCTTGCTCGGCCAGGACAGGCAGGAAGTGATAAGGGCTGCTTTAGTTGCAGAGATGCGCCCTGCAGCAGGCTTGCAGCTAGAAACTCCCAGATAAAAGGGGATTCATCCTCATCTAAGATGCTCCAAGAAACTGCCATAATAGAAATAATAAATTGCAGAAATAATAATTATTAACAGAATTCAAGGAGCCTGATCCCAATCCTGTGTTGGGTTTAAAATTTCGTGATTTTTTTCTGATTTCAACAGAGCTGCTTCCCTCTGAAACTGCTGGAAGTGTAATCAGAGTCAGGGAACAAATCTTTTGGCCTCCTTATTTATAACTGAGCTGCTCTGAAAGGTTGTATAGCCCCATGGTGATGCTATCCAGACTAAAAATCAGGTGAGATTTTTAGATCAAATCAGCATTTGCCAAAGTCAGCCACTTCAAATCCTTCTGTGTGAAGTGGCAGGCTGGAGAATTTTACAGGAACAGATTCCTTAATGTTTTTTTATGACACCTTTTTCCAAACACTAGAAATGCTGAGAACAGTTTCTAGCATGGTTTCCCGTTCCCATCAGTAAAAGCTTATAATTGAACAAATAAAGTACCTGACTCTCAAAACACTGGACTTCAATTAAGCTCAAGCCGAAGTGTTTATTGGAACATCATCCCTAAAATCTATTTTAAAGTCACCTGGAGACTGAATTTAATGACTACCTTAGTTGCTGTGTTTATAATATTGTTATTATTGATGATGATGCTTCTCTTTTAATGGAAAACAAGGCCAAGAGAGGAAATGTATCCACACTTCTCCATGGAAGAAGTAAATCTCCGACCCATGGCAGCATGAGCCTTGCTGTCCCAGAGAACATGTCACACTTCTCAGTCCTGCCTGAGGATCCAGGCTGGGCTGAGAATGAGATGCTGGGCCATTGATGGGAACTCTGAGAAGGGGAGCTCTGTTCAAAGCCAATAACAATGGCAAAAATAGCCACAAAAAACCCAAATTGATAGCCACATCACTGCTTAATGTAGCTATAAGACTCACCTTAATGTTTGTCTGGTTTGACCAAGAAGAACTTGGATTTATTGAGAAATTTCCTATTCTCCAGAGGCTATAACCATGTCCTGATTTCAGGTCAGTGCTGGTGTTCTGGAAAAATATCTAGTTCTTTCAAGAAAAGAAAAAAAAAACAAACCCAAACAAACAAACAAAAAAAACCCCAAATAATCAGTAATTTAGGCAGGTATTTGTAGGAAAAGAACTTCCCATGCAGAGGACAGTTTAGGCACGAAATGGCTCTTCTAAAACCAGGATCAAAGTGATTAATGGCAAAACATATTCTATTTGTCACTTCTCTCCGAACCTGATTTTTCTAAAGCACTGTGGGCTTTGCCATGGATATCCAGAAGATCAGAATTCAGCCTGCTTCTTCTTCAATAGCATTTTTAAGTGGCTTTTTTAGAAGGCAAACACATGTACCCATGCCAGTCCTTAATCTCTTTGAGCACAAAATGTGTTCATTTCCTTGGCAGAGAAAATTGCTGTAAAAATCATTTGGCAGTGTAACTTTTCTTGCAGGGAAGACAGAAAAGAGATGCTGTTGGCTGTCAAATGTTAGCCCAAGCATTCACTATTTACAGACCCATTCAGAAAATCAGACTTCTTAGTGCAGCAAATTATGCCCTGCTCTTAAACTCCAAGGAAAATTCATGAGTCTCCATTTGCTCTCTTGTTTCCTCTTCCCAGGAAGTACAAGGCTGTCTTATCATAAGGCCATTTAAACTGTTTGAGAAACATTTTTTTTTATCGAGAATGCTGCATAGTGCTTTGTCTGAAGTAGATCATAACATTATTTGGCGCTCTCCTGGGGGACATGGAAAAGCTTGGGATGAGCCTTGGAGAGAGGCAGTCCTCTTGCATCAGCAGTGTGACCTGACATGTCTGTGTGTGAGGAGCTGCAGTCACAGTGACAGCACGGGAGGATCACAAAGAGCTTTATCTTTCAGGTCCTTCCCTTCTTACTGACATGAATTGCTCATCTCACACAGCCACTCAAAGGTGGAATTGTTAAAGCCTTTCCAAAAGCCCTCTCTTCACCATCAACATTTTGCAGTTCAGCCAAAAATACCACTCTGCACTCAGATTTGCTTTGAAAACACTTGCAACTTTTGGCTGGCAAGTGTATTTGGAGCACCGTCCATTAAGCATCAGTGGAATCTAAGGCAGCCAGTGCTCTCCTGAGAGTTTGGATGGTTGTGTGAGAGATAAACAGCCTAAAATAATGTGCATTATCAAGCTGGTGAGCAGAAGGTTTAATACATAACTGAATTCCCCAAACTCCCAAATTCCTTTAGCAGCAACATCTTCTATTACTTTCCACAAGAAAAGTATAAAGTGGGGAAAATATTAGAAAGTGAGTATCTTGTACCCACAGTCAGAACCCCAGCCTGCAGCTCTGGTACTGTTTCTCAAATCTTTTTGCAACGTGTGACAAAAGACAGCAAATGGGTGGCTCTCCCCGACAGGGCACAGATCAGAGAGCTTGATGACAGTCTGCAGTGCACAGCAGATCAAGGAACTTTCTTCCAGCAGCACATCAACTACATAGGCAATTTTATATGCTGATTTTGTGGTGTTCTCTCATTCAGTTTTCCTGTTCACACAGGAATTTGTGGAAGCAGATAATGTAATGAATCAATGTTGTTAGACAGCACAGTTACCCTGATTTCTCATCAGTAGATGCTTAACATAGAAATTCATTTTTCACTGCCAAATTTCTACTCTTTTCTTCTTGCTTTCCTTTCCTTTCCCTTCTTGCCCGTTGCTTTCCATTTCCTCTGGAGTTCAGTGCATCCTGAAAATGCACAGACATAAAGTTTTATGCACAAAACCAGTGTTGGAAGGATTCTGTCTCCAGACAGATACTGAGAGCTTCATCAGCTAGAAAAAGCCTGCACTAACCTCAAAAGAACTACATTTTATCTACTCAGGGACTGAATTTTTAACTCAAAGGGAAAAAAAAGAAGAAGGAAAAAGCTCAGATTCACATGCAAACCCATAAGGACACAAGCCAACTAACATTTGTTCAAGCACTTCCTAAAACTCTCCAATGAAAACCACATGCAGACAATCAGTTATTGGCACGTACAAGCAATACATTCATGGACTTCATTGCTCATGAAGATCTGCACTTAGACCTCAGACTGCTATCCTAAAAATATTGGCTTCATATATGAGACATCTGCTGTCTTCACATAGCTATGATTTGCTATATGAGTGATGGAGAAAATTCCTCCTATTTCTGCCCCTATCTGTGCCTGTGTACTTTAACAGAGAGAATTGAAATTTATCCTGAGCAACCTGATCTCCCTTGCTCTGTGTGTAAATGCAGACTGCTGCATGGGATGGCTTGGAAAATATTTTTTCTACCTTCTAAGTGATGCATAAGACGAGGAAGAAATGGAACGATAGCCCAGCTAAATACTTTAAGTTGGTCTTGGAATATAGCATGTCCTGGCAGAACACGCTGAATACACCCTGTGGAGTTGCTTAATAATAGTAATAATAATGAAAAAACTATATTGTTGTTACTTATATATAAGAATAATAAATTTTCAAAAAGTGTTTCATTTGTGAAAGCCAAGTTAAATGATAAGACCTATACCTCTGGGTTCAAAAAACACTCACATTGCATGCAACACCACACATGCTACATTTGATGCTCCCTGTGGTCTGGAAATTAGGATCACAAGGTATGCTGGGAACCTGGAAGCAAAGAGGACTGCAGGGACTGCTCCCAGCTGGAGTCCCAGCCTTCGCCTCTGCTGAGCCTGCCACCACACATGCAATTAGCATTCATTATATGGCAGTGTTTTTATGATGTGGGTGCATCTCCACCTGGAACAAGTTGAAAAAGCATAAAAGCCATCAAAGTGTTATCAGATGTTATTAACATTGAGCCCACTAAAATCTGGACTACATCTGAACTACTGGCACACAGATGACAAGTCCTACATCCCACTAAGAATTTCCTGAGTCCTCGGACGTACTGCTCATGCAAAAGCTGCTTCTGAACAAAATGTCATTCTTTGAATGACAAAGCAGAGGATAAGAGGAATGTTTCTGATGGTTTCATTAATGGCTTTTCAGTGCAGACCCTGTATCTTCTTTCTGACGCTGTTTTATCTCTCAGGAGGATTCCTTGCACAGACTGTCTGCCCTGCTGTGCCTGCTGCTGGTGAGACCTGTGCCAGAGCCCGTCATCCACAGCCACTGTGCGGGTTTAAGAAGGGCTCTCCAGCCAGGCTGCACAACCCTGAGGAACCAGCCCCCTCTGTATTTTCAGTCTCAAGCATCTCTTCACCATATTTGTGTCTACACAGAAAATGGCTTTTTGCTTTGCCACTGCTGTCATTTTCTTCTTCTAACCCTTCTGCCCAAAGATTATTTTCCACTCCTTCCACTCATTCCACCACGGTTCCCCTGTGATTCCCACACCAGGAACACCCTGCCCTCTGCTCCTAAGTGCTCGTGACAGCTGCCATCTTGGCCCAATCAAGGGTGATTGATCCAGCATCCTTCAGCGTCAAGTGCATTTGATCTGTAAAGCTCTCCAGCTGGGGCTGTAATAACTCATATCCGCTGTGGGTTACACATCAAGCAGCTCTTTCCCCATCAGTCACGTCTTTCCTGATAGAAGAGTTCTTCCATGAAGCCCTTCACATCTAATCCACCTTCTCATGCAGATCGTGATGGGGAAAATTTATGAAAAGCAATGTTTTGTACTGCTTTGAAGAAAACAAAGCTGATCTCCATGTCAATTGTGTTGAATAAAAACTTTTGTGGGCAGAGACTGTGAATTCTTCCAGGATTTAGTCCATGATAAGAACAGTCAAATCATAAATATTTATGCACTAAATGAACCATTGCTCACACTTTATTTCATTTTCATTAACTCTGTGACTATATTTACTGTATTTACATTCAGATCCTGCTCTGCAGTGAGAACTGCTGCTGTCACTGTCAGCCCAAGGCTGCTGCACACTGCTCTGCCATCTGGAAACTGGCTCCCACCTCTGAGAGTCAGAGAATCAGGCCCAGCTATCCCTGTTTGTGAGGGATCACTGTTTCAGTGCACCTGAGCAGAAGACACAAATACCTTTTTACACCTGACAATGCAATGTGTGTCCAACTCTCCACCCTCCTTTAGGTTTATGACACAAGCCAAATGACCACATTACTTTATTGCAGACTGATTGTGTTGCCTAAATCACAATTTTTGGTGGTATGTTTTACACAATCAGGCTGGACTGGTTTGTCTACCTGGCACACAAACATGAAGCTAAATATCTGTTCGGGCATTAGATTTACTGAGTGTTTTTTTAGTTCTATAGCAATATGTTTCTACGCATTACAGGCATGGAAATCAGGCCAGAATAGGATGGAGAGAATACTTTCTGTCTCTGAGAGACAGTAGGTTACAAAGGAAGAAAACAAGGACAACAAAATCTGTAGAGAGGTTTCTCCTCATCTCCCAATTTAGAACTCAGTGATTATTGAGCCAAAATTGTTATCTTTGGATTTAATTGTTCCTTAAGTTTTTCTTTCATGGTTTTGTCCCATCTCTCATTGACCTAATATGAACTTTTAATTGCCACATCCTCCCATGACAAGGAGTATCTACGGCTTAATTATACGTCGTGTGAAGCACTATTTTCTCTTCTTTCTGTTTCCTCTCTTAAGCCTGTCACAGGTGGGATTCATTTGTCAGCCCAAGTTCTCATAATGAGAGATGTTTGAATATCATTCCATCATTCCTTGTTTCCCTTCTCTGAGCCCTTGTAATGTTACACATCTCCATCAGTCTCTCACCTCTTTCCAGACTAGAGAGCTACTGTGTGTGCCCTGTATGGAAGTTGTTCTCTATCTTTGTTCACCCTTTACCCTGGGCTATAAACTTTTTTCCAAATTCACATATCCTTTGGGAGGTGAAGGACCAAAGCTGTGCACAATATTCAACAGTCAGCTGCATTATTGGTTTATAGAGGGTAGTGGTTATGTGATTTGCTCTCTCTCCTTCTACAAAATCAATTTTTATCCCTCTTAACTGACACGTTCTATAGGAAAGAGAGCTGTTTACTGCCATCCCTTGGCCATAAACAGAATAAATAAAATAAATTGAATGATTTGGTGCAGAATCCCTATTATAAATCCAGACAAAATTCCCTAAATCCATAAAGTAAATGGGAAGGTATTAAGGTACCGTGCCTATGAGAAATATATGGGGTATAAATTCAGGATTAACTGCTCTCCATAAATCAGATGCCACTGATATGACAGAAACAAATTAAATTACATGAAGACCAGTTATTAAAAATGCTGGCAGGTTTAGAATACTGCAAGGAAAACATTGAGGGGCAGGAAGTGCAGTTATCTGATCCAAAGTCCATGATATCATGCAACTCCTTTCATTGATTCCTGAGAACTTTTACACGGCACCAAAGTTCTACACTGATTTTAATCTGACTACCTACACACAATTAAGTAATATGACAGCAGTGATATGAATGGAGGGACTTTATATGTGAGGCCAAAATCACAGCAAACATGACAGAGTTAACTGAAATTTCTTCCAGCTTCTGTAGTTTTTATTTTTATTCTTATAAAACACTTTTCTATTTACTATCAGTCATTATATATCTTGCATATCATCAGTGCTTAATTGCATCTAATTATTAATTAGGACTGAATACATATTGCCACATACATGGAATGCAACAGACATAAGATGGCATGTAAATATTCTGAAAATCTCAGCTCCAACTGGTAAGTTTTCCAATTGAGAATATTGTACATTCTGTCATAATCAAGCATTTTTTATTATCTAGAGATGTTCACTTTTAGTGGGCATGCATATTATCTACAAGTTAAAAGGTGGCTAATTAAAGTTAGGGGTTTCTTGTACATGAATTATATATTTTTATTCTAAATTATTTGTTTTCATTAAAAGCTATTATTGACAACTCAAATTATTAATAATATAAGCAAAATCTTGAAGCAACAATGATATTCTCATCTTAATATGCTCCACAGTTATATAATTACAGGATGCTCCCCACATCCCAGTGAAACAGGTGAGTTTTTCCTTCTACAGTTGAGTCAAGGGGCTCCCAGAAGTCGAGCAGTCTGTGCAGAGTGAAATGTGGATGAGGGGTGGGGATTTCTGGGGTCGGTGCTCCACATGCTCCTGTAGCAGCAAAGACAGGGAGCATCACTCCAGGGCTGCAGCCACTCCAGGTCTGCTGTGTGCCCTCCCCAGACACCACCAAGGAGCAGAACTTGCCCTGGGCACCTCGGGACACAAACTGACTCCAGGCTGAGCACAGACATCAGGAATCATGATGGAGCAGGAGCAGTTTCAGCCCTGAGCAGATGAGCGATTCTCCAACTGGTGTCTGGCCAGGTGACAGAGATGGAAAAATGTGGTGTCCTTCCCTTGCATGGAACAGCTCCCTGGCCTGTGCCAGGTGTGATGTTTGCCAGACACAGCAGCTGGGTCCTTGCCTCTCCTCCCCAGCTCTCCCTGATGCTGAGCAGGTGGCAGTAGCAGGGTGTCATAGCTCAGGACAGACAGCCACAGCCAAGCTGGCCCTGGCTGCAGAGAAGGTGGCAGGACAGGACCCTCCTTTCTTGGACAAGTACTGAAAACAAAATTCCTGAATTGGCTTGCAGTGGGAGGGGGGACAGAAAGGCTGCAGAAAGTCAGAGCTTTGCAAAATAAGTCAGGGACAACTGGCAGGGAGAGCCTTCAGCTTCTTCATCATGCAGCATCTTTGATTACTTACGTGAAGTACTCCCTGGAGATGCCTTCACCAAGAGCCTCCAGAGGTATTCAGCCATTTCACAGTCATTTCTCAGAGCAAATCAGATTAAAAGATGGCACCTGCCAGCCTAAGGCAGAAATGCACAGAAACAACTTCATCTCATTGCAGTGGCCAATGCTGACAAGTGAAAGAGAAATGACTGCTCTTATTTTGGATATATCTTCTTTGATGGCATATTTTTCTCTGCACAAAATGAAATCACCTTTTTGTACAGAACAATTAAGCGGTCTTGGCCCAGCTTAAAAGCAATGAAGACAATTTCCATGCCAATCATAATGTAGAGGGAAAAAAACAAGAAAAACTTGGGATGTTCTAGTTTTGTATCTCCAAATCCAATAGTGGTCAAAGTAATGAAGCAGAAATAAAAGGCTTCCTGAAAATCCATATTTTTTTCCCAGTTTGGAAGAACAGCAGCTGCACAGGAGATGTACACGAAGATAACAAGCACCATCAATACAAAGGGCACGTCTAATTTTTCTAACTCTTTTCCTATTTTGTCGAAATTCTCGATTACTCTGGACACCGTCTTTTCTCTGGCTAGTTCAGGACATGAACTCCATCTCTCTATGCTTTTATTTCTTGCTGGTTGTGTGCTTTCATTCTTCCTGGCAATCAACATTTCAAAAAGTTCCACATTGCGGTATTTGACCGGTCTGCGTTTCATACCTGACTGGCTTCTCAGCACTTCCATAATCGTCAGGGGCTCGTTGATGACTATTTTAGACTGTGCCCTGGACTTCAGTACATTCCTTTTGCTACATGTGGATCCAGAACAGAGCTTAGAGGCAAGAATTTTTGACTGTAGTTCCCTGAACTCGTTGTAAGACTTGGATAAGACAGTTGCAAGGATGTCTCCCATGTCTGTCAGGACCAAGAACATCAGAGGGATCCCAAATAAAGCATACAACATACAGAGGTACTTCCCAGTCCGTGTCACAGGATAGGTATTACCATAACCTTGAAAAAGAACAAGAAGGGGAAGAGAAGAGAGAGATATGATACATAAAATGGTTGCAGAAGATACGCCCTTTCCCTAAATCCAATTTGGGTATTTATATTTCCTTCCTCTAACATATTCGATATGGAACTCAAATTGTAAGTCTGTGCTTCTCCATTATAGTGGGAGAAAACATTGGTATTTTAGTAACTGTATTAAATTTTAACAACAATTTTCTCCTCAACCTTCAGAAGATATTGAGTATTTCTTCTCTCTCTTCAAAAACTCTGCTCTTTCCTAGATGAGCTCCTAGGCCAGGTACTTAGCCTGTAAGATTATTAGCTCATATCCTGAGGTATGGTTTCCCTAATTTTCTTCATCCATTCATGTTTTCACTTGTGGCTGTCACAGGCTTTGGTCTGAACCCAGCCTCAGTCCCTGCTTTGCTGTGAGGCACAGAAATACCCTCTATTCTTGGTCACTCTCTTCCCCATAGGCTAACTGGGAACGCTAATCTTTACTGTCGAAGGACCTGGGAAAGATTATTGTCATTATTGCACAGAGTGATCTTATTTCTCTTTTTTAAATTGATTTCTGTCCTTTAAAAATACCTTGTGCAGTTTCCAGGCTTAAAACTTATCCTGAGCTTAAATTTAGCTATCCAGAAATCTATCCTAGCTGAGCTCTAGGCAGCCTACCCAGGCAGTGAAAACATGGCAGTTCAGACCATCAAACTTCAGACTAGATGTCTCAATTCTCCCAGAAAATTCAAGGCAGATAATTTGATTCTATCCCGAGGTGATTTATCAGTTCCTAACACTGCAAATAACAAAACCACTGCAATGGAAATAGCCACCTATTCCATCTATTAGCAGAAAATATTCCAAGCTTTCTACTGATCCCAAAACTCAGGTCAAAACTGAGGAAGATGCATCAATACTCAGTGCTATGAAGGCAAAAAGTACTGGCAGTTTAGAAATAAATACTTTGAGTTGGTGTGTATGGGGACGTTTGTCACGCCCCATGTTAGTGGAGGTGGGTAAATATACCCAGGGAAGACATTTCCAACAATATGCTTTTTCATCAGTTTGCTGAAGTCAAAGCTTTCTGATAAAGTTCTTGGCTGCTGTGTTTGTTCCAGGAAATATTCACGGAGCAGAGGATTTTGGTCACATCCCCAGTGTGGCTCTGACCACCCAGACTTCTGCAAGAAGCTGAACTTGAGCAGTCACCTGAGGGATGAGAGTCTGAGGTGTGAGCTGTGGCACGGCACACGAGCCCTGAGTGAGTACATCAGCTCTCACACCATCCCTTGTGTGGGATAAGCTCTTTTTTAAGGTTCAGTTTTTCTTTTACAGTAAGATGCATACCCATGCAGGGATCTCGAGCACATCCTACAGCAGTGGAGAAATGTCTTTGCAATTTGATACAATGCTGTGGGAATATTTCCCATCCAGCTTTGATTATGACAAATTTGGATAGACAGTGCCTGTACTTGCCAGCATTTGAGAAAGATTAACAAAGGGATAAAAGTAGCTTTGGGAATGAGAATGAGGAGCTGTATTTAGCAATGCAGAGGGAGCCAAAATCAGAGCAGATGTTTCTATTTGATCCAGGTCCTCCTTTGAAATATGAAGTCAGACTGAAAGTTTTCAAAGGTGTGACTTAAAAACTATCATATGCTGTTAGCCCAGAGAAATGTGAACACCGTGGTTAATTACAGAACCACATATTAACAAAGCTGAAATAGACATAAGTAACTGAGAAGCAATTGAAAAACAATATATGCATTGTGAATTACCTTTTCCAGAGAATAAACGTTACCCAAGAGGACATACAACAATGGGAAGGATAAGGTTTGACTGCAAAATGGAGATTTCTTTTTAGCTCAATGGCTCTGTGCGCATCATATATGAATACATATTTTACTATATATGTAATTATGCAGTTAATTAGTGTGTACCATCACTAATTACTAAATTCTGACTTTTTTCTGTGACTCAGCTATGTCTCTGCAGTCTGTGTTTGCAGAATCACTTGCAGACTCATCATCAATACTCAGGGGAAAAATTCAAGGGAATTTGGGTTTAGAAGGGGTGGTTTTGTTTGTTTGTTTATTTGTTTAGGGTGGTTTTAATTGTCTGGAAGAAACACATTAGAGAAAGCAGAAATAGGAATTGATTCTGAAGGGTGTTGCTTTACCTCTGTACTTACCCACAGTTGTGAATACTGTGCAGCAAAAAAAGAGAGACCCAAAGAAATTCCATTTCTCTTTTGGATTGATAAACCAGACCGGGTCAGCTTTGCTTAAAAGGTCACGGATGTTGTCCTGAAGCATCTTCTCATTTTCTGTCACGTTATCTGTCACAGTCACAGCAGGAGGCACAGTGAGTGTTTGCAGACCACCACTCAGGGAGCAGCCCGCCTGTTACTCCAGTGAAATATACTCCAACTGAGGATTTCCTCATATTCTCTTAAAAGATAAAAATATTCACCTTCTCACCCACCCCTTTGAAGCCCCTCACCTCCACTTCTGAAAAAAATCAGGTGGGTTCAGTGGCTTTGGTGAATAGAAGTACAAGGGACAAATAAACATAAATACAAAAAAGCAGGACAAGATGATTGAATAATCAGCTTCCAGCCTGAAAGTCCTGTTTCACTCTGGACTTCCCAGGAGATTAGTTTTCTTTTGACCCAAAGACACTAATAAATGTGGGGTCAACGGTAGGGAACTGATATGAGTCACTTGGATGTCACTGCCCAGTGCCCTGCTGTGAATCCAGAGCCTGCAAACCTTCTTCCTCCTCCCGTGGTTGAGCCTTGCTTGAAAGAGAATTATTTACATTATTTAATTGCCCAAAACTGATCACTGTGTCAGCAAGCTACCTGAATGAAACTCCAAGCCCATGTACAAGCCCCAGCACAAATCCAGGAGGATTTCTAACCCTTCTTTTCTCCTCTAGCCCCTCCAGTCAGTATCACTGGGTCTGGGGTGCAGAACTGCACCTGCCTCCCTCTGAGCATCCCATCACCAGAGGGCTGGTGGGGAAGCTCAGAGCAGGGAAGAGCGAGCTGGAGAAACTTTCTGAGACAGAGGATTCAGCCCCCAGCAAACTGAAGGAAATACCACAAGAATCTCATCTGCTCGTTGAGAACCTGGGCAAAAGGTAACCTGGGCAAAAGGGAGAACACAGGCATCTCAGGAAAAGTCTTTCCAGGCAGGAGCACAAGGACTGGGGAAGCTTGCGGTCAAAAATCACAGCTAAGGGAGGAAACAGCAGTCATTAGCTAGGCAGAGGGAAAATCCTGTTTATATGGTCAGCTGTTAGTATTTTGAAGAATGTCTTCAAAAGCAAAAAAACCTCATTCAAAAAGCAAGAGAATGAGTAGCTCCCTGTACAGTAAAGTCATTTTGAAATTCCAGTACATACCTGATAACTTTCTGGCGAGGCACATCAGATTCTGCAGAAATGTTCTATATTCTTCACTTACAGTGACCTCCCGGGTACCTTCAATGTGGGAAAACATGAGAGCCCCAAGAAAAGCATAGATGACAAGAGACAGAATGAAGCAGGCGTGAGGAAACACTGCCCAAAATATTTTTTTACATGCCATTTTACCTCCCAGAGGCTGTGATGTTGTTGCCATCCTAAGCCTGTTGGTTTTTTTTTTTTAATATATAATTTTGTGGAGAAGACACAGCTTTTAGAAAGAAAGATGAGAATGTAAAAGCTTTTGCAGCCAAGAAAAGCTTCTCCTGTGAAAACAAGGATTGTTCTGCCTCAGGCTTTCAGATCACATGTCTTTATAAGTGAAGATTGCACTCCAGTCCCCATGGAAAAGGAGCACAACTGATCAAGCCCTGAAATACTTCTCAGCTGACGCCACGCCACTCCATCCCTGAATTATTATTGATCAGCCAGCACTGTAATGCACATGGATTACCAGCTCCTATCGGCTTCCACTGGAGCCAACTCGTGCTTAAAGGATCTTCTCCTGAACAACAGTTTCCCATTGACAGAGCAGAAACACTTCCAGCTCCCAAGAGGGAAAATGCACACTGTGAAGGATGGAGTTCTATAAAGATTTCTCCCAGAAACAAACAGGATTAAAATTAATCAAAAGAAGGGGATAGCACTAATTGTAACCCCTGGGCAGACTGTGGAACAATTAATCTCTCTTTCAGAGAGCTTACAGAATCTCTCTATACCACTCAACCTTTGTAGAGAGGGTCTTTTTGAATTTTAAATCATTTTTCTCCCAAGGAAAAATAAAAGAAAAAGAGTCAAGAAAGTTTTTCCTAGTTTTCACTTGAATAAAATCTTCCTATATAAATAGAAATTTCAATTATGAAATTCCCACTGACCTCAGTAAGTCAGAAGGGCAAGATTCAGGGTTAGTGATCTTTGCAAACTATATCCAACTTTAAAAATAAAACATTTATTTTCATCCTTAGCTCTAAAACACTTGGAGCAACAAGCAGTACCACTGCCCTTTGCAATTTTTGTAGTGGTAGTAAGGGGAGTTGGACTTTACAGAAAGAGGTGTTGAATATTTAATCTCCAGGCATCCTTCATTAAAAATTGAAACAGTCTTGTGCAGCCAAGACCTGCTGAACTGTATACATGGAACCTGTCCACACACCCACACAGAAATCCTACATGCTTACTATGATTTCTTCTAGGTCAAACTCTCAACAAATTTGATCAGAAGATAGTTTATGTTCATCAGTAGGCAAGTCTCCACTATAAAAAAAAGAGACTTTTAAGGCTAAGACAAAAATAAGCCTGTGTTCTTGCTATTTTTCTGGTTATCTGCCTTGTTGGCTCAGTCTTGCTTTTTGGCAACAGATTTATAAATTCTCTTATTGCAGCCAATCTCTGTTTTATTTTTTTCCCCCCACTGACCTGAAACACAGGGTTAAAAACTGCTAATGTTCATAATTAGTCAACAGCAACAGAACTTCCTGAGAGGTCGTACTTGGAGATAATGTACATGGGTTTGGTGTCCTTTTTGCTGGGAATTGTTACAACAGAGACCAAAACAGCAGTTCACTACTGTCCAAATGCAAGGCTTGCACACAGCTGGAGGAGTCAACGTGGTTCTGCTCCCCTGCGCTCAAGTTAAAGCACAGTTAAAAACTGGGACAATTTCAAAAGCAGCAAAGATGGCTGAAGGTGTGGACAGCTCTCAGGCAAAGAATGACTGAGCAATCAGTCATTTTTGCCAAGGGGCAAAAATTGTGGTGGAGGAACTATACACCAGCAGCCTTCAGTCTGCCAGGTGTTCTGCAGAGAGCAGGTGAGGGATCAGCTCCCTGCAGCCTCTTCTGGAAGTAGAATTGAGGCCCATCAAAAGGAGCAAGGAGAAATCTGCTTCAAAACGCAACAGCATTGTTTCTCACACAGCTAGAAAAGCCTTTGCCAAAGGATGTTGGGTTTCCATACATGAAAGAGAATGGAGAGATGTTTAGAAGAACAGCCATTAATACAGGCTACAAACCACACAGGCCTCTATAACCCCCCTGAACTGAAAATAGCTTGCAGCTGTAGAAATAAGATGGGGTACTGGGCCAAATAGGGCCCCTGTCTGAGGCAACATATTCACACTGATGTTCTAAAAAAGGTTTTCACTGACCAGTATGGTAATTCTGATGCAAGTTGTCCCGCACAGTTTTTCATCTACAACTCAGACATAAACATCTTTCCTACAAAGTGCTTTAAAATCTTCTCAGCCTCCCCCTGCACATGGTACTGCAAAGTATTTAGCAATTCCCAGGAGCTTCTCAGCCATTTGCAGCATCAGGCTCTGAGCTTGTGACAACAAGAAAATTTAATAAAAATAAAACCAGAAATGATTTTTACATTATTTGCTTAATCTAAACCATTTCCCACTATTGCTGTATTATTTGAACTTAGTTCTTAAAAGCAAATCCCACTAACCACAAGTTATTCCAAATTGAGTTACTGGTACTTGTATTGAGAGAGATTTTTGCAATACACATTTCCTATTCACATTAATGGACAGCAAACCTGCACTTGTCCCAACTTCCATTTCTTTGATTAGGGCAAATATGAGTGCTCTGTAAGGTGCTGCTTGAAAGGGAAGGTTTTGACCACAGCTGCAAGGTTAAATAATTCCAGTAAAAATATACTTACGATGAAATTGCTATTTTATCTGATATTTCTGGATTACACAGGTTAAACCTAGAAGGTCATTTTTTGGGCAGAGAGCAATGTTTTTCAGTAATCAGTAAAATTCTTCCTGCATTAAATCATGTGCTATATTGCCAAAGACCTGCTGTGTTACCTCCTCTATGAAACACCACTGGAGTCACCATTCTGTACTGACAAAGAGAATAATGTTGTCCCTTTTTTAGAGAAAATCAAAGTGACTTGAAGGATGACAGTGCTTTTTAAAAATAAATGGCAATGGACTAAATGGTGTGCTTTTATTTACACCTGGCATTGATTCTGATGGGAATATTGTTTGATAGGGGACTGAGAGCTCAGCCTGGCAGCACTTCACGACAAGAATCAAAAACATTCCATTCGAGGTTGAATGTTAACAAGGATCATGGAAGTTTTGATCCATTGCCCTACTGTAGGCCCCTGGAAAGTATTTCCAGGATGCATTATTATACCTAAGCTTCCCAATAAAATGAATGTTTTGGTATAATGGTGATATCACCCCTAAGCACCCCAAAACAGCAAAAGATGAGTGGCAGCAGTAGTTGCATTAAGAAAGCAATCTCAGGGCTGTGTGAGCATCAGATTTGATGCCAAGACATGAGGACACACCACTTGAGCTCAGCTGGGTGGTGGTGTCAGTGAAGTTTCACTTTTAGCACCCTCAGCACTTGCAGAGGACTCCTCCCTCCTCCCACCCACAGTGGTTATCCCAGCCCCTGCCGGCTCTGGGGCTCTTTGAGGCCTGTCCCTGTGGGATTTCAACCCACAGTGGGGCCCAGGAGCAGTGCTGGCCCAAGCCCAGCCCCAGCATAGACACATGACATTTGTGCAGAGCAAATACACCCTGCCAGACAAGCCACACAAGCTTTTAAGGCACTTTGCAAATATTTTTCTCCTCACAACCCCACATTCTATAATCCCCTGGAATATTAATTCCCCTGACACCTCCTGTTCTTACCTCTGTGCCCTTACACCTCACACTGCTGGAATGGAGAGAGAAATGCACCAACTGGCACGGTCGGGTGTGTTGGATACCCCAGGGAAGGTTTAGCTTTCTTTGTATCCGTCTTTAAAAGTCTCAGCTTTTGCTTGAGTCAAGTCCTTGAGCTTGCAGCCTCTGGGAATATTTGAGAGCACTCAGGACTAACATCCTGACACTACATAGAATACTAAGTGGATTCAAAGATGTCCAGGACTCTCACCCTGAATAGGAGAATTTCCTATTTCATTCTTTGTTCACACCAAAGCCAAGCAAGTGGTCCCATCATTTCATTTATGAGAGAAAAACACTCTCAAAATGCCCCAGGACCAGCCAAGGCTTGGGTATTAGTTTCTGTTCCTCCTCTTTCTTTTTTAAGAGGGATGGTCACATAGTCAGAAAACACCTTTGATAGCAGACTTTTTCACCTGGTAACTAAACACAAGACCAGTCTTTGTTCACTCTTGAGCTAACCAGCCACTTGATCCCCTCTTCTCCACCCCCAAATCATTGCCTGGGTAGAAAGACTTCATTTTACCTTTCTCTTCCCCAGACCTGAGCAACCACAACAGCCTGGAAGGAGCAAAGCTGCCCCCCAAATGAGGAAGCATTACCCTTCCTCACTCACGAACTGGTAACATTTTCTCTCTCCCAGAGCTTCACCCGCTAGCCAGGGGTGCAGCTCATCTGGAGGGTTTGGTTTATGCAAGGCTGGGGTTTCCAGCACAGCAGAGCTCTGTGTCAGACACTTCTGCTCCTGCTGCTCTCTGAAACATATGGTGAGTCAGAACAGACTTGGGGCAGGGAGGGGAAGCTGCTCTAGACAGACAACACTCTTCTAGACCCTTTCTAGAAGGCCACAGGCAAAACCAAACGCTGGTGGATAGAGGGCAACAGTTCTCAACCAGGGTGGGGATGGCTTTGCAAACAAAGCCACTGCTCATTTCTTTGTGCGACTCCTTTGAACGCTGTGGCACCGTTTCAGGGTGGTGTAACAAGCAGAAAGGTTGGTATCACCACGAGTCACCAGCGTCAGACCCCACGGCGAGAAGCCCTGGGTTTCCAGATAAGCAAAGGGGATTACTGAGGTTCAGCTACAAGTCTTACGCCAAGTCTTTACTGAGTTAATGTACTGAACGTAATGCTGGTATAGTAGAGACTATCTCAGCACAGTAGTTCATTTTAAGGCAAACAAGCTCCCTGTAGAGAGATCAGAAAGCTGCTTCTTAGGAATTTAATTAACATTAGAGTATGTGAGATTATATGCTGGATGAAAGCTAAGCATCATGATTCGTGTCAACACTGCGTTTATTTGAACTGGCAAAAAACCCACGTAGATTCAAGATGACAAGTCCACTTTGCTCTTAAAAAATGCTTATTCTTTATTACTATTAATGTGCCATCATAAGCAGTTTGAAAGGGGGGAATCTTAACTCTCAAATACAAGAACAAACTTTTAGCCACAAATATCCACCAGCATTCGTGTGAGACTGTCTCTGTGACTGGAACAGACCCTCTCAACCCTCAGTATACAAAATACTAATGAAAAAAAAAAAATCTGTTGATCTTATTTCCAGTGTCACATACAAGTTCAGTCAAAGAGAACACAGATAAAAATCTTCCTCCACAGGCTGCAGTACTGGCCAAGTATTACAGGTAACATCGAGGTCAAATGTGTATCCGGAAGAGCTCCGAGGTCATTAAGGACTGTAAATCCCCAAAGTATCCTGCTTACAGTATTTTCTACCCTCAATCACCCACGGCACTTTATAAACCACAGCCAGGAGTCTGTAAGATGCCCACAATCAGACACTTCTTTTTTCTGCCTCTCCCTGGCAATCAGACTGGGCATGGTTTCATGTCAGTGTCTCAGAGTTTCTTGAGTGTCAGGCTAAATTTTCCATCACTTGTTTTCATCCCAATTTTCCTAATGACACTAAGCAATTTCTCTTCCCCTTTTGTGTAAAGTAACCTTAGAAGAGTTTTATCTCCATTATCCTACCACGTATTAGTCATTGTGGATTTGAGGGGTGGAAGACACTTTCACAGATGGGTGTGCCTGGGGACAACACTGAGTAGACACTTGTCTTCAAATTTCTTTCAATTCTGCTGATTTCCTTTAGCTCTGAGCAGGAATACATGAACTTTTCAAATCCTGGCCCACCCATTTCAACTAATAAACCATTAATTGCTCACCCTTTGCAATGCTGGCCCTTTAAATGTTTTAGCTGTCATGGCAATAGCACTTAGATGCTTTTTAGTGAATCAGTAAACAACATTTTGCCACCTTTGTGGGAGACACTCTTTCAGGTTCTGGGCTCATGTAGCTTCATCCAATTTAATTAGTTTAAGACATAATTCTTCAATGATGTGATCCTGCCTGGGTTGATGAGTGAGGCCACGCTACAAAAGCGCCCTCTGCAAAATATATTGGCTTGGTAAAAAATGCGTGCAAAATTGCCCACCTTTTCTGAGGAATGTCTTACAAAAATAGCATGTGGAATGATGTCTCTTCTTACACTTTTCTCCACGAGGAAAAATCCTTTAGCACTTCTAGAGGAGCCATCTGGGCCACAGACCCCAAGTGCAATGAGCCCTGTGGATTCAGCCAGGGACTGCAGGCTCTTCCCGAGACTGCCTGGCACCAGAGTGCCCACTGCTGCTGCTGCTGCCCGGTTCTCAGACTGCAGGAAAAACCCATCTAAACGGCACTGGCCTTCTCCAGGCTCACTGGGAAATTTGAGACGTGTGGGTGGGGCAGCTCAGCTGCAGGATGAATATAAGTTCAGCGAGGGTTAATACTTGAATCTGGCCAGGCAGCCAAAGCCAGCTTGTTGTATCATATTCAGAGAGATGGGGCTTTAGGTTACAGCTTTTAGAGATTTGTCCTTTGTCTAAACAAAAGGACATCAGAAACACATCAGAAATGAAATGATGAGCATCTGAGAGACACGGGAGATTTCAGATGAGCCCTGAAGGCCATGCACACATGGAGAAGGAAGCAGGCAGGGCTGGAGGTGGCTGCATGCCCCCATGAAGTAATGAGTGCTGGCAGTGCTGGTCATGAGGAGAAGCACAGCCTCCTGAATCCTACAGCACCAGGAGCCTTTTCTCCATCACTGCCCTCCTAAAGCAACAAGAGGGAAGGGGGGATGGAGCACAGCAGCCAGATCACAACCAAAGGGTATGTCCACATCCAGGGGTCTGGCTGGAAAACAAGGGCCCCTAAACAGTGGAGCTGCCAGCAGACCTGAGCATGGAGCAGGATGAAGACTCTTGACAAGATGCCTTATGGACACTGCTGCATTTCCTCATTCTTCCAGCCTAACTGCTGATGGAAGGAGAACTGCAGTGGTAGCCACTCCATGCTGTCCTCTTGCACATTCTTCAAGAGTTGCTGCTCAGCTCTTTTCTCTCCCCAGCAGTCCCATGGCATCAGCTCACTTCAGCTCTTGGGTACCACACCAGATCTGCCAGGATTTCTCAGTCTGTGTGCCACCACTTTCTTTTTCTTTCTTTCCAGAGGAAATATCTGATCACAATGCTGAATAATTTGTTAGAAGGTCATCCTTAACAGCTGTGTGAAACTCTTGCCCCTAAACAGACCCACATCACATGACATTTGCAGATCAGCTTCTCTGGCTGGTGAACCACATCAGAGGCACAGCAGAGAGCAAGGGCACAGGCCCCACTATCTCCTTTCAACATGTTGTGGAACCCAGCTGGAAACACACAGTAACTGCTTCAGTAAACTCTGTCGGACCAGGGTCCCCTCAACAAAATACTGATACCATAACTGCATTGGCAAGATGTGCCCAGCCCAAACCTCCAGCTCCTTGGGAGCAAAATCCCTGCTCTAGAGCTCACCAAGCCAACAGATTGGCTTCAGATTGCTGGTCAAATTCCTGCAGGCTGGATGAGGCATCTCAGATCCAGGAGCTCTGGAGATAACTGGGGTTTGTTTCCAAATGCACAAGACAGAGAAGCCCTCCTTGCTGAAATCTTGTTCCAACCGTGCATAGAACCTCTCTTCTTCCTTGCAGTCAGATGTTTACATAAGCAAGTTTCTTGGGAAGTGCCTTTGTAGCTTTGGATCTTTCTGTCCCTTCTGAAATGACCAGAATTTTTGTTCATTAATTTGAAACTGAGATTGTCTGCAGTCCAACGCTAATAGCAGAAATGTGTCATTTACAGCAATTAAGCATTCAACTTAATGCCTTTATATAGCTGAATTGTAGGAGAATTTGGTCAGATTCTGCTTTCTTTTAAACTCATGCAACATAGTTTAATGGATATGAAAGCAGCATTAGCCTTTTTTTTTTTTTTTTAAATAAGCCATTGTAGACATTCTAGCTTTTTTGGGCTATAGCAAATTTCTGCATACAGTTTTTCTGGATCCCAAAAAGGGATAAATTGTGGCATAGCCAGAGGGATGGGTAAGCAGCCCAAAACACCCTGTGTGAGCATAGGATAAGGGAGAATGACTTTAAGCTGAAGGAGAGTAAGTTTAGGTCATATATTAGGGTGATTTTTTTTTTCTTTTACTGTGAGGATGGTTAGGCACTGAAACAGGCTGCCCAGGGGAGCTGTGGATACCCTATCCATGGAAGTGTTCAAGACCAGGCTGGATGTGGCTTGGAGCAATCTGGCCTAGTGGAAG
>VXBQ01004156.1:449352-464105 GCA_013400175.1 Phainopepla nitens | reverse complement strand
CTTTTTCTTTTTCTTTTTCTTTTTCTTTTTCTTTTTCTTTTTCTTTTTCTTTTTCTTTTTCTTTTTCTTTTTCTTTTTCTTTTTCTTTTTCTTTTTCTTTTTCTTTTTCTTTTTCTTTTTCTTTTTCTTTTTCTTTTTCTTTTTCTTTTTCTTTTTCTTTTTCTTTTTCTTTTTCTTTTTCTTTTTCTTTTTCTTTTTCTTTTTCTTTTTCTTTTTCTTTTTCTTTTTCTTTTTCTTTTTCTTTTTCTTTTTCTTTTTCTTTTTCTTTTTCTTTTTCTTTTTCTTTTTCTTTTTCTTTTTCTTTTTCTTTTTCTTTTTCTTTTTCTTTTTCTTTTTCTTTTTCTTTTTCTTTTTCTTTTTCTTTTTCTTTTTCTTTTTCTTTTTCTTTTTCTTTTTCTTTTTCTTTTTCTTTTTCTTTTTCTTTTTCTTTTTCTTTTTCTTTTTCTTTTTCTTTTTCTTTTTCTTTTTCTTTTTCTTTTTCTTTTTCTTTTTCTTTTTCTTTTTCTTTTTCTTTTTCTTTTTCTTTTTCTTTTTCTTTTTCTTTTTCTTTTTCTTTTTCTTTTTCTTTTTCTTTTTCTTTTTCTTTTTCTTTTTCTTTTTCTTTTTCTTTTTCTTTTTCTTTTTCTTTTTCTTTTTCTTTTTCTTTTTCTTTTTCTTTTTCTTTTCCTTTTTCTTTTCCTTTTTCTTTTCCCTTTTTCTTTTCCCTTTTTCTTTTCCCTTTTTCTTTTCCGTTTCGCTTTTCTTTTCCATTTCCTTCTTCCTTCTTCCGTAGTGCCAATTCAGCGCAGTTTAAAACAAAGCTATAAACATCAAGCATCGAACTCCACTTTCCCAACGAACAACTTCCTCAGAGCATCCCCTTCGTTCGGCTGGCGCCCGATGCAGCGGGGTTCAGGGGAGGAAGAGCCGGTCCTGCCGCACAGGGCAGGCAGCTCCGCAATGCGGGGCAGGTACTGCAGAGTATCACCTTCACAGCACAAGTTATTTGAAAGCTCTAACTCTACCCATCATCCCAAGGCTGTTAGTCATTTTAATTTACACCCGTAATCTATTTAACACGCAAATCTGACACAGTGTTTCGAGCTAGCTGGCCCCTCTCCATCCGAACCGTACCGTGAGAGTCGTGGTTCCCCAGGACCGAGGAACCCAACGGAGCCCTCTCGGTTCTGTTTTCCCCATCACCGTCGAGGTGGTGACGGCTTTGTGTAGTTAATTCTGAAATGCTTGGCAGCTTGCCCGTCAAACCATAAGCAATAGAAAAATGCAAACAAACTCTCTGTTTAATAGTCACCGGACAGTGCAACTAATCCACTGTAAACTGCTAATGGGTATCGATGTCAACAGGTACGCGGCGAGAGCCTGATACTCTGAGCTCAATGGAAGACACTTCCCTTCTGAATGAGGATTATGTGCAAAACGCAACTTGGCAGAAGGATCCAAATTAAATTCATGCTTCAGTTAATTCAGATTAATTTTCCTGATTGCCCTAGCACACCACACAACCAAATCCCTGTGTATATTTTCTCCCTTTCGTATTAAGGAGTTGATAGAAATCTCTTCTCCTGTGGAGTGTTGCAAGATGCATATGCTGAAGACTGTGATTCTCTCAGGCATTAACTAGAGTAATAAAATACCTGAGATGTATTTTTATATCACTGTTATTACTATAAACATTAGTTTAGGATACTGGATCCACTATATGACCGTGTTTCTAGTGTTTTTTCACTAATATGCTGCAAGCAACATTCCAGCTAATCACCTTAATGGAAATTAGAGAGGAAAATGGTCTATTAGGCTATTTAATCTATCATCACTCAGTAGCATTTTCTTACAGTTTTCAGTCCAGCTTTAAATTTAAAAATAGCCCATAGGAATTATTCTGTCATCTCCAGGAGTTGTTGAACCAACAGCTAGCTCAGAAAAGCGTGAAAATACACTAAAAAGAGGTTGCAAAGAAATGTTTTCTGACGGTCAGCTTTATTTTGTTTCTTTAGGTTTCATGTTATCCAATTGCTATAAGTCACACATCTCTCTGACAACCTAAATATGTGTTCTCTCTTCTTCATCTGCACTCCTGTCACCATGACCCTACCGTGCTTTCAGTGTGGGGGTTTTGGTGTTTGTTGGGGCTTTTTTATCAAAGACTGTGGGTTTAGCTTGGGCTTCATTCCAGGCAGCACCTTCACTACTCATTTATGTCCAAATTCTTGCTCTTTTTCTTTTCTAGTATTTGACACCTTGACGGCAAACAGCATAATCTTTCTTGCAGATTTTTTTTTTCTCTCTGAAATGATAGGAGAAGTTGGAAATTTGTTTGCTTTTGCCCCTAGCTGCTTTCTCTGCTGTTTCCTCTATGAAACATTTACATAGAGCTGGTACCCCACAGAGAATAAATGTATGGCACAGCAGCATATGGGAGCTTTCTGTGTCCTGGCAGTCCATTTTATATCACAGTCTCAATGTAATTTTACCCTCTTACTAAGGGTGTGGTCTGCCTCACCCTCTTCCAGGCAAAATTACTCCTTACACAGGGATCTCCTGGCCCCTTCTCCATCTTCACTGTAACCCCCTGTGCCTGTCCCTCCAGCACACCCCCATGAGTGCAGCTGATACAGCAGTGACACTGAGGACTCCAGCTGGGGGAGACTCAGCCATTTTCCGGGTGTTTTTTATTCCATCTGCTTTCCCATGCAGTTACTCAGCTGGCACCACTGGGAGAAGCAGCCACAGCAGGATGATCTGCAGGGGTGAGGTGCAGGAACTGCTTAACCAGGCTCCGCCACCAAAATGATGTCACGTGCTGCAGTGCAACTTTCTGTCGTGGGGTGAAACCTCTTCTGTGGACGTGAGCCAGCCTGGCCTGCTGCTTTTGGTGCTGGTCAGAGGCTTAGACATAGACCATGTCCCCTCCTGGCCTGCTTGCCCCCACGAGCTGCCCTCTGGTCAGATGACATGCAATTCCCTCCCCTAGACTAGACTGAATGCAGTCCAGCAATTGCCTGAGGAACAATAAATCATACATGAGACAAAGCATTCATTTACACCACTTTATTTCTGTAATAATGAGAGAAACTGAAATGGACCATTGTTAAAGATCACTATTTCCTGCTCTGTAATAAAAGTCTCATCTTCCCTGATGCCTGTTTATTTTATAAATGTCTCTGCTTTGGCTTTCATATTTAGCTGCCAGCAGGGCACCATTATTTCCTGACAGCACTCTGTTCCTTCTCCATTGTCATTACTGCTGGAGTGATGTTATATTGCTGTGCTTGGCCTAGATGGTGGTGCTTTCTTATCCTGCATTTCCCATTGCTTTTCCCATCCAGGCTTCCAATGAGGCACAGAGCAGAGGTGGCAACACTTAAAAAGCAATGTTTTCCTGGAGTATTAGCAATTCTGGTTTTTGCTTTAAAAAAACCTCAACAACAAAACCCCCACCGACTTCTGCTGTCTATTATTATGTTTTCAAGGCCAGTTGAGAAGGACTGAGTGGAAGTGCATGGGTTGCACCTACACTGCAGTCCTGAGACCCTAAGGACCAAGTGGGTCTCTGCTGTCCCATTTGTGGAGACCACACCAACGTGGCAGAGCCCCACAACCTGCAATGCACCATGAAGAAGGGAAAAAAGGCAAAGACCCTGGGACACAAGTGCTGTTTCCACATTTTTTTTCCCAAGAGGAGGGTTGTGTGTGTCAAGGGTAAGGGTAAGATCTCAGCCCTGGTGCCTGTGCACCTCCCAAGGGGATGGGCAGGGCTGACCTGTCCAGATCCACACACTGGAGCAGAGCAGAGTGCCTGTGTAGGGTGGCAAGATGAGCAGTGCCAAGCTTGAAGCAAAGCTTTTCAGAGTCAGTGGGAGCATTTCCACTGATTTCAAGGTCTTTGTGTTATGCTCTTGAACATCTACAAATGAAAGATACTGTACTCAAGAAAACCTATTTTTTAGGGCCACGTTGGTCCATCTGTTTTGTTGGTCTCAGAGCACCACTAGCAAAACAGCAAAACCAACAGCAAAGTCCTGGTATGCACCACACTGCTTCTCCTTTCAAGTGCTGAAATCTAATAATCCCCCTAACTCTCCTGTCCTTCAGTCATGCACACTGCATTCCCTTCAATACTGCTATGTCTCACTTTTCCTTCTTCTTTTCTTTTTCAAATAAAATTCCCAAGTGAAGGTATCAAGGTTTTCCTACAGTTCTATTTCACTTAAAAAATAATTGGATCGTTATTTTCTATAAGGACCAAACTTCAACAGTAAGTAATTTCTAGAGATGTCAAGTGGCTCAGCATAAAAGTTAATCTTGATCTATTGGTTTGTTAGGTGTGTTTACATCCAACCAGTTAGCTCTCCTTAAACAAGAGTGATTTAAAGCCCTTTCTGGAGAGCATGAAAATGATTCCCTCAGCACTGAGATCCTCAGGGCCATAATCCAACAAAAGCAGGCTTATCTTTAAGCATATGAGTAGCCCTGTCAAAGTCAATGGGGCTCCAGATCTGTTTAAAGATAAACACATACTTAAGTGCCTTGCTGTATTGGAACTCGTTGACTGTTTTATCCCCATTTCATTTCAATAGTATACCTTAAATTTTGTATATGGAGGCAGAAGATTCTTGCTGGATGATATATTAAAATATTATTTTCAAAGAGGTTGAATAGGGGAATCCCAACATCACAGAAGTAAATTGGAATTATTCAGATGGTTTGTTTCAACTGTTATGAGTCTATATTGTTTGACTTGTTTTACTTGGGGCTTCAGGACAGAAGCACTGCAAACACGGAAATGAGCCACAAAGCTCTGCAAGGCGCCACCCCAGAGCCACAAGTTCAATATCTCACTTTAGGGAAGTTGATTCACCTGCTCAAGCTTCATCTCACCTCTGCAAAAATGAAGACTATTAATATTTCTTTTATCTCACTTCAGTTGCCTAGTAAATGCTTGGACAAGGATTTGATAATAGAAAATGCTGAAAGCTGCTTCTATGGAAAAAATAAAACTGGAAGAAAATATTGATTGCAAACCTTCTTGGGCAAAAAAAATGTTTCTTTGAGTTTTCCACAAGCTCTAGCAATCAAATTAATCAAAAAGCAATTTTATGCAACTGTTTCTTAACGTTTCAGAGAATGAGCTCTGCTATTCTGGATGACTGAGCTCCAGATGAAAGTGCAGAAGCAAATTCATGCCAGTGAATTAAACCGAAGAAGCTGAGCTTTATTGCCCAGTGCATTGTAAGGGATGATCTTCTACACGGCCTTTTCTGTGAAATGCATTTGGGTTGGATGGCTTTGTTTGGACACTCCACCTGCTTAAAGGACTCCTTGGGCAGGGCCAGTGCTGCCTGCTCTGCCTGGCCCACCTGCCCTGCTGCAGGCAGGGTTTCAGAGCCAGCTGGAAGCCCCCAGCACAGCAGCAGCGCCAGCACCCAGCCGTGCGGAGCAGCCGGGCTGTGCCTGGGAGGCAGCAGCGTGGAAGGCAGTCAGGGAGGGGCATCACATGCCGTGCCTCCAGATTCTCCTGAGATCCCTTGTGGAGGAAGAGACAGCCTTTGGGCTCATCTATATTTCAACTACTGCAGCTTGTGCAGAGTCATGGCTGGTGGTCAGACACAGCAGCGCTGCTCTGTTTTTCCCTGCAGCTCCCAGCACCCCTGAGCAGGATGGGCAGGGTGCTGTGTCTGCCCTGCTCCTGGCGGGGCCAGAGCTACATGGAAACCTCCTGCAGCACAGGCTGTGGGTGTGGAAAGGGCTGCAAGGCAAGCAGCCTTTTATTCCTGTCAGATTGCAGGCAACTGGATAGATCCCATTTAAAAGGAAGGGGATGGGAGGGAGGTACTCAAAGAGTGGGAACATAATGAAATGAAAAGAAATCCAGATGTGGTGTTCATTTGCCTGAAAGGGCCGTTGCCTGGGCCTTCCCACGCGGTGCAACAATTGCCACTCCATCTGCTGAGGAAGCAGCTATTCACACGGAGCAGCCTTCCCACGACACAGCGCGGGGCTGCCCGTGACATCCAGGTTTGCAGCAGAGCTCAACAGCCACCTGCCAATGTGGCACTACCAGCACACTCGGGCAAGTGGGCCACGGCCTTTTCCCCAGCTGAAAAGACTTCACAGGAACGGACGTGACAACGTGGCCCCATGTGCCACACGGCACCTCCCCGACACGCCTCGTGGCTTGAGGTGACAGAAGCAGGGACTGGTAAGATAACAGAGAAAATTGATTCTGTGCAAACGTCCACTGACCTGTGCTGCTTAATTCAAGGCTAGGCACTGGCCCGTGTTTGGCAGGAAGACTGAGTGGTTGCTCTAGACTGAGGTTCTACAGCATCTTTTTTTTTTTCCCAGCTGACATTTATCTCCTCTCAGTAGCTCAGCTTTCCATTTCCCCTTTGCCATGTCTATTCTGCCAGGAAACTTGCTGGCTGCTTTATTGCCTTGAATGTCCAGCTCTTCTGCTATTCTTTTCACATCTGTACAGTCATTTGTCCTTTTCCTTCTGAATCAGAGCACCACTCCAAACAACCCTGTGAAGTACAGTCTATTATCCCTTTTCTCCACAAAGTGGTTTTGATTTTTCATATGTAATGCACTATATAAAAATAAAAAACCTTGTCCTGTCTTAATAGCCTGATTCTTAAACAGTTATGGCCTCATTCTCCTTCGAAGTACATAATTCCCATTGACAGCAGTGGGAACACTGCCAACACAATGGTGAATTAGTTCCCATGAAAAAAGATGCAGACACCAAAAGGTCCAATTCTGCTCTTCATTAGGAAAAAATGAAGGTAGAGCAGACAAAAAAGATAAAACCAAGACACAAAATTGCATGAAACATCTTCATACTAACCAGGCAGTGGGTTGCTAACCGAGAAGTCATTGGAACTGACCCTAATATGGCAGGAGTGAGAGTCAAGAGCAATTTAATAACATTAGTAGCGCTTCATCCCTGTGGAAAAGCTTGGAATCAGTCCCCAGAGCTGTGCCTTCCCCTAAACTGGGAAAGATTGGTACAGCTGGACCCTTACCTGCCTCCTCTTAGCTGGCACGTGGGGACCTGAGCAAGTATTTCAAGAACGTTTCAAAATCTTGCCCAATGTTTGTCCTTCACAGCCCAACATCACACGGATGTGCCATATGTGCCATATTAAAGGGCAGGGAGTGGGTGGCATCATTTCTACACCTGAGAGCTCCACAATGGGGGCTTGGCAGTCATTCAGCTTCCCTGCTGTTTAACACCTCTATTTTCTGAATATTTTCTCTTTTCTTGGTGGATGGTCTTGTAGCTGGACCATTTCCCTCAGGATTTCACTCCATCTCTCTGCCACAACTGCGAAAGTAACATTCTCTGGGCTTCTTTTTTTCCCTCTATACAATAAAATAAAAATAATAATTTCTTCCATCTATTAAAAAAATCGTATTTCTTCTCTTATCTAATTAGTCTGTTTCAAGTTGTTATAAACTTAAAGAATACTCCCTTTTTTTTTTTTTTGCATGGCATCTAATCCACCAAGAGCACAAACAGATATGGGGATTCCTGATGTTTTTAATGTAGCATCACTTTTCTTGAGCTATTCAATGGTAAAAACATCCTAGCAATAAAAAGAGACAATCAATATACTAGTAATACCCCAGTCTTTGGAAACACATTATTATTTGAGACTTGTATCTCTCTGTTATTTAAATGAATTAGCAAAACTATAACTACACCTAAACTCCTTTATATTCATAAATAGGAGTCTGGGAGATAGGGTAAAAACTCCCACACTTCTGACCAAAGTGTTTCTGCCTGACAGCGAAACTGCTACGTGCCCACTACTGCTCCTTTCATACAAAAGTGAGTCTTGGAATTCAGGCAGCAAGATCTGGACTCCAGGATGTCTAAAAATAATAGAATTGTTAAAGACCTTTAAGACCTTCAACCATCAACCCAGCACCAGAAAACTGTTCATCACTGAACCTTGTCCTCAAGTGCAACAGCCACATTTTTGTGAACCCTTCTAGAGAATGTGGAATCATCTTATCTTACCTAGATTATTTCATTCTAGGAACTGGAAAACATAATAAATCATCCTTCTTGTGCACCCAGAGGGGGAATGCACCTTCTGCCACAGAGATGCCCAGGGAGTTTGGTTTCCAAATTTTGCACATCCCTTTGTCAAAGGAATCTGTGGGAGTGCACCAGGGCAAAAGACCTCTTCTCATTATTGCCCTTCTCCTCCTTGTCCTTGCCGGTGCTTTGCAGAAACTTAAAGCACGCCAAACTTCGACAAGCTTGGCTTTACAGAACCTCTCTTCTGAGCTGTCCTGCACATTTGGGATTAATGCTAGCAGCTATCTCAAATGTACTACTCTGGCTTTTTCTTCCCCAGTGCCACCAGTCTTCCAGACACCTTACACAGTATCCTACTCCTGGTACTTCAAGGAAGAACAAACTAAACCCCAAACTGGTGCACTTCTGCCTCCCTTCCCAGTGTGAGCAGAGCCCAGCCCTGGGTGTAAGATTCAATCAGGCTGATCATTGTTTTCAACCTTGTGTAATGAGTTAATCCTAACAATGTCCAACTCACTTTGAAATCAGGCCGAGGCATTTGCCTGAGTCACCTCCTGCAACAGCTGCTCCCACAGGTGATGAGACATGTCTGGGCATTTATTTTTCATTCTAAATTTCATTCTAAATGGTTTCAAATCTAACCTGATACTTATTCGCATGTGACAAAATAAAAAGAGAGTCCAATGTTCAGTGCTTGAGAGTTTTGACTTCCACAATCAGTTCCATTTTCACCTTCTTCTCATCAAAATAATTCCAGTCTTTGCCACGTCTTGTGTATTAATCCTAGAAGCTCTGTAACTATTCTTTATTTGAATTTCTTGAACATTTTTTTGACTCTACTGTGTACCTCATGAAAGAAGAGGATAAAAATAATGAACACAGATTTAATGTGTAATTATGGCATAATCCTGCTATATGGCATAAACCAGCTATCCTGATGGTTTTGTTGGGATTCTGCTCTATACAATAGAACTAAATAGTCTCTTTTTTGTTTTTTTTGTTTTTTTTTTTTTAAGCTGCTGCTACAGATTGAGGTAAATCAGACACTGATGACTTCTGGTACAGGTTCTTTTCCCTCAGAGATTGCAGGAAATTCAGGCTTTTCAGATTATTTGAGCTATACAGTTAATCACTGATGATTTACATTACTTTTCATTTAGCCATGCTCAGAGCTGTCTGCCATCGTGCTGCTCACCCTCCCAACGCGTTTCAATCCATCAGGTAAAGTATTCACCACAAAGTGAACTCATCCCAAGATGACCCACAATCTCCAATGGATTTTAACAAACCTGATTTTTTTTTCTTTTTTTTGCCTATCTTTTCCATTATTTTCCATGGCAAAATGTTAGGAAGTACTCTGAATCTTTATTTTCAGGGGACTCTCTGAAATACTGCTATATTTTTGGTAAACCAGCAACATCCTGCCAAGATTCTGCCAGCATTCAAGCTACATATTCAGTCCAAAAATTCCTGCAAATGTGACTGTGTCGCCCTTTATGTTATGAGTGAACATTCAAGACCCATAATTCAAAAATGTTCTGTTTAGGCTCTTGTTTGTTGGATATAACCAAAAGATCCAGGTAGACAAACCTTTCCAGAAGAGATTTGATTTTTTTTGAGTTTTGTACTGGTGGTTGCTGCTGACATTTTCCATTTCCATATGGGGAATAAAGTAATCACATAATAATAATAAAGTAAAAGCAGCAATTAAAAAAATGAAACTTAAACCATTTCAGGAAGATTTTAACCAAGTCTACTGGATGCCTTCTGGGTGAGCCTTAGGATGATGTCAGAGTTTATCTCATCCCAGAGTGAAGGGACAGTTTCCAATCTCTCACATCATTCCAACATGACTGTCTTCTGCAGCTTTCCCTGGATCTTTGGGACCATACTTATGAGTTTTTGAGACACACTTTGTGTTCAATGTTATCTGACTTAAGCTTTCAAAATCAAAGAACTAAATTATTTTAACCCTTTTTTTTTTTTTTTTATTTGATGCAAAGGTCTGCAGTGTTAAAAATCCAGGTATTGGAAAGAGCACAGTTCACATCTCCTACTCTGGACACGTCACCTTTGCAAACATCTCCTCTTGTTTAAACCTTCAAGCTTGCTTTTATTTGCTCTGTGAAAAAATATGATTGTGAGAGTTTTAGCACCAATAGTAAAGGCTCATGGTCTAACAGCTTTTGAGGTGGTAAATACTCATGAGTGCTCGAGGCAAGCTGGTAAAGCTCACTCTCCTCTCAGGAGAGGGTGAAATGAAGGCAGAGGGAGCTTGAGTGCTCAGGTACTGGTGATTACAGAGGGAGTCAGTGACATGGGTGAGGCTGAGACCAAAGGCTCTCAGCTTGCTGTCAGAGAACAAACAGTATTTCCTCTAAAATCACAGTTTTTCCTCAGGGAAAGGATCTTGTCTCAGCCCTGTTCAGATGGCTTGCATATGCCACGGGCATGACACAGGCAGTAAAGCTTTGTAATAAGCTACTGTCCAGATTGATAACTGCAAGGAGCATCTCGTAATGACCACAATATGATTAGTCATGATACATGTGTGATACCCATGCTCATTATTACTGGCCTCCAGAACAGCACTGCTGAGTCCTGCCAATGTGCTCAGTTTAGTATCTGGAAGAGACAATACTGCAATTACTGCCAAAGTATGCAGGAAAATTTAGAAGCATCTAGTTCGGGATTCTGCGCCAGGCTGGCAACCAGGAGCACAGCAAAGCATGGGAAGGTAGCAGCTACAAGGGCTAACTTAGATTATCTGGATCTGATGCTCTATTTTGAATAGATCTCTGGGTGTGCCCATTTATTTTAAGCAGCTGTCTTGCAGAACAGAAGGAATACATGAGGCACTGGCAGGAAGAACACAACACCTGCACGGAAGCTGATGAAGCCTGTTCGGAAATAGCTACATCCCAATTTCATACCAATATTTGACGTTGTTGCCCACTTATAAGGCAGAGAGAAATTATCTTTTTCTTGCTCTTGTGCCCATTAGATTTCTTGTGAGCCTGTGACATTTAATTTCACATAAAATACACCACGTACATCTTCTATGTCATGATCCAGGGACACACGTGCCATTGAAAAACACAAATATACCTGAGCATCAGTCCTTGGAAAGTCTGGGAAAGTGGAATTAGAGCTGTTTCCAGCCATGGAGACTACTACAAACATGACAACCTTACCTTTCACTTCACACAGAGAGCTGAACTGAGTCAAACACTTCAATCCTTTCTTTCAAAGGCAGTGTAAAGTTTCCAGAAGGAAACACATTTCTGCTCTTCAAGGATACTGCTCCCCTGTGTGGGAAGAGTCCATTTTCCAGGCTCACTTGCAGGAGATGAAGGCAATTCACACTAGAACAAATCACTATCTGCAACAGAGGGCTTAGCACACGCCTTCTAAATGTCCCCTAAATACCCAGTAGCATGAACATCTTGAAATTTCCAGAGTTCATCTTCTGTTGTAAGGAAATTCCCTCACCAGCAGCGAGTAACTGCAAAAGCAAAAGAGTTGTTAATTATGAGCACTTTATTCTGGGAAGGTGCTCAGTGTTCCTGCTGGTCAACACATCACTGAGACTTGTGGGAGCTGAGACTTCTGGTGAACCTTCATCTTGATGAACATCTTCTTGTGTCCCTCACACTGGGCAGGAACGCCCTGTCCAAGAGAAACTTCACATTGGTGCACAGCATGAGGTTTTTCTTGTCTCTTCCCAGTGATTCCTTGACATTACCACATGTATCATTATGAGGAACCACCACACTCCCTGTTAATTGGAAATAACCAGGAAGTTGTTCAGCCCCAAGGTACCAGTTCACATCCCCTGTGCTAAGCCAGTAATCCAAAAAAGGCCTAGCAGCTCCTTGCCAAAGGCACCTGTAAATTCAAAAGCAAATAACCTGAACCAAAATAATCAGGAAAATTAATAGAATAAAAATCTGCTGAGGGCTATTAAACTCTGAGATAAATCTTTGAGTCAGAAGATCTCTGAACCACGCTTTTTAGCTTGAAACTTTTACTTTCATCAACAAAGAAGAGCATAAGAACCAGTAGCTATAACTTATATCTCTCCTGTACATGAAATTGGGATAAAAATAATACAAATAGTGGCAATCAACGAAAAACAGGTTTTTTAGTCTTCTACATGCTAATGCATATTAATAAAACTATATTTGAAAAACAGCAAGATCTACACAGCAAAGCACAGCCAGGGAGCACCTGTGTAGTGTGCTAAGGCATTTTAAGCATTATTTGAAGGGAAAAGAAGTAACCTTTAATCTGCTTATCCAGTGACACATGAGTGTGGATGTGAGAGTGCTGAAGCTACAGATATCCCTGAGGTAAGTGAGGGACATATTATTAAAGAACATAGCATTCAATAATGATTTAAGCACATTGTGGGGGAAAAAAATTAATGACAATAGGTGAAAGGAAATTTAGTGACTGCTGGACTAAAGAAAGTGTTGCTTCCGTAAATGGTAAAATTCTGATTTTTCCTGTGCTCTTCTGGATGTTGCTATTTGTTGCAGATGAGCAGGCCTCAATTAAAGTAACTGAGCTTTGTTTGGACAGGCTTGTCTGCTCACTACAAGTTTCCTGCAGGATTAGACTCATTATTTGAATTTCCAGGTCTTCAACAGTGCTATGTTCATAATGTGTGAAAGCAAATTTAACTGATTCAATTGGGAAAATCCTCTCTATACCACTGAATTCTATAGACAAAAAGACCCTTGAAATGTATTTATCATAATATGGCACAAGTAGAACAAAGTTCTCCTGGTCTTTATTGAGATTTGGATCAGGGGCCTGTAAAAAAAAAAAAAAAAGCCAGATTATCACACAACATAATATTTAATCTCCAGATATTCTGCTTCAAACAGTGTAATTGAGTTCAATAGCTCCATGTTTATTATTATAGCCTATGCATAAAGATTAGCATAAAGAAAACTATGGGGGGAAATGTCATACATCCACCCACACACCCATGCAAATATAATTATAATTGCCTCTGTATTTCACAGAAAACCTTTTATGGGAATCACTATGCTTATGCTGTCTAAAATAAAATCTGTTAGGTAAAAATGTTTGTAGCAGAACTTAGTTTTGTTTAGCATTAAACAGACACATCCAGCTGGGACTGTGGTGCCTTGCCTGTACACACACACATGTGTATGTTTATCTAGATCACACAACAAAGCTGGCCTGCTAAGCCTAGCCTATACTTCAGCTACAGGAAAAGTTTCCCTAATCAGCATCCACTTGTTGCATCTCCCTTTGAAAGACCAAATCTCTCTGAAATGTGCTGTTTCCTGAGCATCCTGTCACCCAACAGGCCTTTGAACCACACTGCAAATGCACGGAGGAAAGGAACTGGTCCCATCCTCTCCCTGCACAGTGGGGCCGTGGTTTATTTGGGGCCCCTGGATATGACTGCCATACAAGTAGGGACTGATAACAGCACCACAGATCACTGAGATGCATTGGCTGTGAGGAAAAATGAAACCTGGTCCATGATGAGGACGTTCCATGTCTGTTTGTATGCATAAATAGAGTTGAAATGAGAGGGTTTGATGAAGGTCTTAGGTACGCCTCACCGATCTCAATCTGACTTTTCAGACAATGGCAGTAGAAATAAATGACGCTGTGGTTTGTGGAAAAATGACAAAGAGTTGAGATTTCCACTAAAGACAACTCACTGAAATGTACCTATGAATCGCCATCTTGTTTTTCTTTTTTCCCCTTTTTTTTTTTTTATCTTTCCTTTCCTTTCCTTTCCTTTCCTTTCCTTTCCTTTTCTTTCCTTTCCTTTCCTTTCCTTTCCTTTCCTTTCCTTTCCTTTCCTTTCCTTTCCCCTCTTTTTTACACCCACCCCCCTGCCCCGCCTCGTTCTGTTTTTGCCTCCCATGGATTTCCTGTTGATGGTGATTAGGCCCCAGCCCTGGATCCTCACCGCCCCTGGGACAAAGATTGGGTCCATGGGATGAGGGTGGGTGGTTGTTCCACCAGCAGAGGCAGGATGAGGCCCATGGAGCTGAGCAACCCCGGCAAGGGCGCCGTGCTCTGCTTCTGCCCTCGGGAATCATCTGCAGCAAGACACACGGCTGGCCCTGCCTGCTCCAGGTGGGTGGAATTCCCAGGCCGTGGCCCAGGCAGGCAGAGGACGAGGCAGGGAACAGCCAGCCTGGTGGGTACACCGCCATTTGTGTGAAAAATTCTCAGGGAAAATTCTTTCTCTCCCTCTCAGGCCCCTAAACTCTTTGTGAATGGGGCCAGTGCAACATGTGGCCTTTCACCTCGCCCAAGAACCACTGCCAGACAGCCACACTCAGAGAATTGTTTGTTAATAGTCCAATTAGATAATTGCCATCTTTCACTCCTTTTGCTCTACATTTCCCATAAAGGAATGAATAAGGAGAGAAGCATGAAGAGGGCTTCTGCCCTGCAAGGTGACAAGAAGGACTGGAGCATGCTCTTTGCACAAGGCCATTTGCTTGAATTGAATCATTGTAGCCTAATCAATGGTCTTATTGGATTACTGGCTGTTGCGGTTCTCAAAGATATTGTAGCAGAGACAATGAAATAGCTAGAGTAAAACTTTTTTCTCCCTTAGTGGATCACGCAGTTGAGATTTTTCACGGGCTATCTCTCTCTCTCTCTCTCTCTCTCTCTCTCCCTCCTTCCCTCCCTCCCT
>VXBQ01004156.1:400907-443460 GCA_013400175.1 Phainopepla nitens | reverse complement strand
TGGGGTGGTTTTTTTTTGTGTCGTCCGGACTCAGCGATTTCTAAGCACAAAGGTTTTGGGGCCCCACCTGCGGCCCCCGTTTACCCCCACGCTCGCTGCACTACAGCCCCCGGTTACCGACCGAGCCCTTAACACCAGTCAGGAAATCCTCCAGCAACTTTTCTTTTTCACGGTAAATCTTGAATGTGGGAAGGGCCGAAACGGACTGAACGTACAGTCACGAACAGAGGAGACAGAAACCAGTGGCTGCAGAAATTTTGAATAAAATTGTCTCTTCCTTCGAGCTAACAAAAAGTCGCCCCTTTTTTTCCCCCCCCCTCTTTTTTTTTTTCCTTTTGAATTATCACGGGCCAGTCCCACGGAGCTTATCTACAAAAACAAGTCTGCAGATAAATCATAGAACTCTCAAATCTATTTGTATCTAGATCTGTTGCGATCGTAATTTTAATTTTTATTGCTCTATTTGATTTTTTCAAATAATTTCAATGTTCATCTAAACACAAAAATCCCCTGTAGCCTTCCTTCCTCCTAAATAACCCTCTCGCATTTCGCTCACACTTCATTTAAAATGAAAGTAAAATATTGAAAGCATATCTTTTATTGTTATTTTTGTACTTTAAAACACACATCTATGTAACAAACTTTTTTTTTCCATAATTCTTACTGCTATTTTCTCCACAAACATATGTATTTCACCTTCTAGTATTCTGGATTGAATATTTTCTGTTCAATTTCGGTACTTGAATTTGCTACAAAAGGGATGCTGTACTTAAGTAGTTGTTGGGGGAAAAAAATATTTACTTTGGTTTTAAGTCTCTTTTCTTTCTTTGAACTTTAACACATGGCGTTTACAAACTGTATAAATACGTGCCACCAAACTGTAACCAAAAAAGAAAAAAAAAATTACAAAAAGTGGAATGGTTGCTGTAGAATATAGAATTAACTATAGACCAGAACTGGACAGAGGGAGCTGGATGGAAAGAAAATAGTAATTTTATTGTAAATTATTTACGTCTGAAGTTTCTAGGCAACTAGTCGAAAAAATAATGAATGAATCGAGCGCTGAGCCCTTGCTACTAACTTTTGTTCTGAATGTTTTGGATATTTGGATGTTTTGTATTTATGTGGTGAGAGTGAAATATATTATATCTATATGATGACGGAATTAGGTGTATTTTCGTCTTATATTTTTAGCACCCAAATTGCCTTCATTTATACACGCGCTGCAAAAAAAAAAAAAAACCCGCAACAAAACCCATTCCCATATAAACCTTCCCCTTTTTTTTTTTTTTTATTAAATGTAATGTTTCATTGTGAGCGGGGGGCTGTGAGGTCCACTTCCTAGAGGATGATTTCCCTCCTGGGGCAGTGGGGGCATTCCCAGTCCCGTGCTCGGCTCCGTCCCAGCCCTTGGAGCTCCCTGGGCCCGATCCCCGCCCGTGCCCGTGCCCGTGGTGGCGCCGGGGCCCCGGAGGTGCCCAGCCTGCCAGGTGCCACCCCGGGCAGGGCACTGCTGGCCTCCAAACCTCTCCTGCCAGTGCGGGCTGCCGGGCCTGGCAGGCACCTCGGGATGCACGCCCGTGTGTGTGTGGCACCGTGCAGACACGCGGGCACGTCTAAATACACATGCACAGCTCGTGTGCACAAATACAGATATTTATGGGTGTTTTCTGAACAGCTCTTGCTTTCATTCTGATTGGCAGCTCAGCCCTGAGGGTTTTCAGTGGGCAGGACCCTCAGTTTCCAGGAGTCCCCCTGGTGCCCTAGCTCCCCAGGCCAAGCCACCTGGGCACCGTGGCACCTGCTGTCCCCACGCCTCTGCCCTGCCCACGGGCCCCTGGTGTGGCCTCCACTGGGCTCTGCCAGGAGCCCATCCCAGGACAGATGCACTGCTCCAGACTAGGAGGGAAGGAGGCGGTGGCAATGCTGATGTGGTTGGTTTTTTTATGAAGTGTGTAGAAATGATCTGGGGAAGGGCAGCTGGGGTGAAGGAGGGGATCGCAGGTGACATTTAAAGAGGTGACATTGAAACTGCTGGCCAAGACTGGAAAACTTCAAGGGGAGGGGAGGGAAAAGCGTTGTTAAAAAGAAAAGAGCTGAATGTGACAAAACAGATCTGCCACAGAGACCTGGAGGCAGAGGATAGTTTTCAGTTTCTGCCTCGCCTGAACCCCACAGCATCACCCACAGCCCCAGACAAAGAGGGGAGCCCTGGCCTGGGCTGCCTTTGCCAAAGAGGGAATTATCAGCACTCAAACCCTCCCTGGGCTCCCCTGCCAAACGTGGGGCTGAGCTGTGTGATGGCTTTGCCCTGTCCTGCAGGACCTTCCTGCAGCTGAGATGGGGCCATTTCAGTGCCCAAATTTGCTGCTGCACTGTGAGCCATGGGAACAGCAGCACAAACGTGTTCCAACAGAGCTGTCTCAGGTGCCCTCATCTAAAAAGAGGATTTCCCTGCTACTCTATTTAACCAGAGATTGCAGGAGCACTGCTGTCCCCTCACACAGGTACCATGAGGGTTTTTTCTCTGGTCACTGGCCTGACCTGCATTCTCAGGGTTGGAGCTGTGGTCAGTGTAAGCTCTTTGCTCCTCCCGTAAGGCAGTTTAAGCCAGCATCAGGCTAAATTGCTGACACAATAGCAGAAGTCCTTATTTTACAGCTTTGCATCCCTCAGCGTACACGTAAAGAGGCAGACATTTTTATTCTTGTTACTATTATTATGAATTATTTCTGATTATTTAAAAGAAAAAAAAAGGATGTGCCTTGAAGTGTTCAGGAGTCTTGTCTAAGCATTCAGGTAAAACAAATACCTCAGGAAATTTTCCTTTTATTTTTTTTTTTTCGTATCTCCTTCAAATTCCACCTGTCCCACACCTGTATCAGAGGCTGCTTCTGGGCTGGGGTCAGAGCAAAAGCCAGAGGCTCTCCAGTCCCATGCAGAGTTATCCAAAAGCCAGAGGCTCTCCAGTCCCATGCAGAGTTATCTCAGTCTCTGTTTGTGAGTCAGGCCAAAACCTTGGAGCTCCACAGGAAGGGAGGCAATTGTTGTTTCCTTTGAAACTTTCAGCGTTTCAAAAGCATGGGGTTCCTGAGAGGCAAAATGCCATGCTTTCTACAAAACAGACTAAAATATGTTCATCTGCATTTCTGTAAAAAAAAAAAATAGGACAAGTTAAAAATCATTCATACACATATCTACATATACAGTGAGTCTGAATATAAAAGCTGGTTTGGTTTTTGTTTGGTTGGTTTGGTGGGTTTTGTTTTTTGGTTTTGGTTGTTTTTTTTTGTTTGTTTGTTTTTTTAACTACACCAAGGCTGTTCTGAAGCTGTGTGCTGCCCAGAGACACTGCTTGCTTGTTTGCACTGAAATGCTGAGTTTCATTCTACTGGAGCAATGAACACAAGCCACCTTCCTGAAGCTATTTGCTGCTGAAAGGTTTTGCTGCATTTTGTGCTGTATTTTTATTTGTGGCCATCACTGGGGCATTAGAGATCAAACAGAAAAATATTTGGCTTATGCAGAGGGAGCATGTGTGAGTGTGAGGGGCAGGAATATTTAGTAGGAAAGAAAATAAACCAAATATAAATCTATATCTGGCAAGAATTTTTAAAGGAAATCACAAAAGGATTTCTGTGGCAGACAGACTTCCCCAAACTTTCCCTTAGCAGCAGCTACACATAAGGCTTACAGTGAGCAAGGATTTAAAAAGAGGGAGTGCAGCATGGGCTATTTAAATTTGTTCATCTGAACGCAAGGAATATATTCACAGGCAAGGAATAGCTCTCTTCCTGTGGCTCTCAGGAAGGCAAAACTCCCAGGATCAGCTCCAGAGCACCCAGGGGAAACACAAAATCATGTTAGCCAGGTACACGTAGGGACAAGAGGAATCAGTCTATTTAGAGGATTTTTTCAAAAGCATTTGCCCACCCACTTAACATAGACCCTGCTTTATTTGCTGCTCCTCCATATCCCTCATGCCAGGGATTAGTGCAGCCTCTGACCACTTTGTCTCCATTTGCAATCCTGCCATCAGCCCAAGGTACGTGACCTTGTGACATGGAAAAAAGCACACGAGGTCTCTGATTAACTTCAGAGTATTTAATTTCTTTTAAGGAAAGAAAAACACTTCCAAAGAATAACTCTTGAACAGAATCAAGTCACAGCCACCAGCAAGTGTTTAACAAAATTGCCAGGGAAGCTAAAATGAAATCAATGTGAGGCTGTCTATGCAACAGTCACAACAAAAACTCTGACCCTGGACCATAGCTGGGGCCAAAGTGCTGGCTGGTAGGGGCTGACACCAAACATTTCTGACTCAGGTGTAAGAACTCTCTAACAAGCACTTTACTCCCCATCTTTCTGCTTCTAATAATTGCTGAGCAACCTAAGCACAGTATTTATTTACTATCTTTCTGTGTGTAGCTGTTAGTGTTCATGCTGTTCTTCATCTCTGTGTAAGTGACTGATTCCAGTTTGTATATTAAGTCTTAAACTTTTCTAGTGGAGTGAGTTCCACTGTCAACCACACACAGAACATAAATTATTATATTTTGTACATGTTTTCTGGTTTTTGTTAACATGAATAGTCCCAAGTTCTGTCGTTAGAGGTAGCAGAACAGATGTTCCCACCTTCTGCAACCACATCCTTTTGCATTCTTCTACCACATTACCTTTTCTTTGTCTCCTTTCTATATGAACAATCAAAATAATTTTAACTAATTTTCATACACAGTTCTTGCAAACTGACTGAATAAAACTGTTTGCCAAGAGGTGCTGCTTTTTTTTTTTTTCTTATTCTCCCTGTGGTAAAAATAAAGTAATAAATTTCCAGAGCTTTCTTCTCTTCAGCTATCTGCAACCCATTCTTCTGTTTGATCTCCCTGCTGTGAGTAAGAATGAAAACATCACACCAGTATAAGGATTTGCCCAGAACACAAACCTTTACTTGGCACTTGGTGTCATTGCCAATGCAAGAAAACTGCATAACAGGCCTCATCTGACGAGATGCCACAGCCTGGGCAAATAAATTGGGGTTTTTTTATGTTTCAGCTGAAGCAGAAAATAAAGGAACCAGATATAGCAGAGGGCAAATAAAACAGTTCAATCCATACAAGGCAGGTCTACAAAGTTTGTCACAGAACCAGGCACATCTACCTGGTAGAAACCTCTTACAGCTCTCACAAATGAGTGATTTGGCTGCTTAAAGAAACACCATCAAAGGCATGATGCAGAACTTAATATGAATTTGTGGAAATGCAGCTTGACAGAATTTGAAGGCAAGGTTCAATTCACTCTACTATTTACTACTCAGGTTAAAGCATAAAAAGGAAGATCAAATTAGAAGCAATTTGAAATTATTTGTGTGAAATCTGGGAATGCAAAAACAGATAAAGGTGTAAAGAATATGGATGCAAAGATAAGGGTGCAAAAGGGTTTAGCAGCACTTAATCATTGAATTTTTTAACATTTACAAAGTGATTCAGTAGGGCCCACTAAAATTATAACAATGACATAACCGTAGATTTGAGATAGTAGCATTCACACCACAATCGATTCCCAGGCACACAGGTAAAATGCTGTGTACACTTATTTCTAAGTGTGTACAGGTACCTATCAAAAATTCCCCTCAGGTTCAGTGAAATACTCACACCAAATCCCTTTGCATTTCCCCACAGGCAAGGGTTTCATTTTGAGGAATGTAGTGTGTGGAGGGGGAATCAGCCTCAGCCTTGTTGTCAGTGACAGTTCCTTGAGTATCACAAGCATGGCTTGGGAGCTCTGAGAGGTGCCCCAGTCAGAGGGAGGTAAAATAAATACTTCAGGAAATTTTCAATTTTTTTTGGACTGCTGCTGCAGTCCAGGGGAATTCCAAGGGTCTCACTCAGGACCACCACTTACAGGGTCACAAGATGATTGACTTTGGCCATCAGTGAGTTTCCCTCCTGACCATAACCCAAGTCAATAACTACTGGGCTTTTTTTGTAGCTTCCCAGAGTGCTGTAACAATGGCTACGATTCACAATGGTGCCACTCCACCCAGCCACAGTTCAGGTAAGTGGTTTACCAAGGTTACAAAGGAGAATTGCTTATCCTTTGTTCCCCACTTTGTTTGGGGAGCTGATGTTTCTGGTACTTTCCACCTGTACCCTGCAAGAGCTCCTGGTACAACCAGGGAGTGTCTTGTGGCTGGACTGGTGTGGTCAAGGGACACTTCACCACTCAGCTGGTTCCATCAAGGTTTAGCAGGAGCTTCTGAGATCACAGAGTAGGCCCAAGGATGAGGAGGACAGCACATGCACCACCACAACAATCCAGAAGCACAGCACTGCAGGTCCACGAAAAACAGTCTGAGAAATTAATGGAAAACCAAAGGGAAACTGGTTTTCCAATTTAGTCCCAAAAATAAAAAAAAAGATGAATGCTAACATGAATTTAAGTTTTTCCTAAGGTTGGTATCCTTTACATATTAGAAGATTTTCTATTACTCTAGCTGCACAGGGATCAATGCAGCAAAAAATTTGCAAAGGAAATCTCATGGAGTTCTTGTTCTTATAAATTCTCTTCCACTTTTTTTTCTTTCTTAATTTAGAGGACAAAAAGTAGAAAGAAACTCATCCTGGCAAGCAACTGGTTGGCAAGTCATGAGCTGTGGCTCCAGGGATTCAGATTGGATATTGGGAAGAAAGCCAGACAGGACACAAAAGAGAAAAAAAGGTTACTGAGGTCACATCTGGCTACAAAAATGCTGTTAGAGAGAGAAGCAAGTGAAGGACAACCTGGTGGGTGTACAGGAGCATGGAAGGATGTCCCATAGCTTAATTAAAAAGTCATGGAAATTAAGAAGAAAAATTAAGAAGAAAAGTAAGTAAACAAATTCTCATTTTTGCCAAATTTGTCTGATTCTGAGAGCACTGTTAGTCACTGGTCAGTGAGCTTCTATCTGCTCTTCCTCTGAAATGGAGATGCTGATGCTCATCTAAACCTTTTCAGAAGAAGGTATGAGTGCACACTTGAACCGAAATAAAGTTGAGGCAAAATTGTGATAAAAAATTTAACAGCCACCATAGTTGACTCTAATTCAATGTTGGCAGTTATTGCCTCTTGTCAGCCCTGATCTTTCTTCCTTTCTCTATTTTCTTGCCTGGTCTCTAATTTAAACCTTTAAAGGGTGTCTACCACTAGATGGTCATAATCTCCCTGAGGCCTCTGAACAATTCCATGAACCAAATCCTAAATGGAAGTTAGAAAAAGGCAGGAGAATGAAGTGTCTGTTGCCATAAAGAGCTAAGGAGGGATAAATAGGCAATCCAAGCATCCTGAGTGCATGCTCCAAGATAATCTCTATATTTCTCTGGACACAGCACGGTGAACATCCTCAAGATCAGCTGATTACTGAGATGAATTAGCAAATAAGAGCCCATTACATCAGGTGTTGAGGAGGACTTTAATTGTGCTCAGGCTCCAAATAGGAAACTTTATACCATGTCACAGCTGTTAAAACAGCAGAGCCTTATGGAAACAGTCTTGGATTACTGGCCCCATGGAGTGAAACATTTTGAATGGAAGGGATTAAGCTTATTATTTCTTAGTGCATTGTGTTTTCTTGGATATTTTTACTGTCATTATTATTATTTACCAAGTTAATTGATACATACACAGGCTTAACCATGTTTGCATGTATATTTAATACTTTCTTCCGCTGGTGTAATTTGAATGTGGTCGTAGGGAAAATAACATGAGATACAAGAAATAGTTGCCCTTTGTTAAGATTTAGATCTTAAGAAACTTGGTGAGTTTGCTTCTCATCCCCTTGCCAAGTGTCCTACTGCCTTTACCCATTGAAATCAGATCCTCTGTCATGTAGAGTTTACATGGTATTTTGGGAGAAGATGATCAGCATAGAGGGACTGCCTCCAGCCTTAGTATAGGCCATTTGTGTTTAGGATAAATTTTCTTTTATCAGAAGAGCCAAGTGGGGAAAACCCCAGAGGAATTGATTTCAACTTTTAGGCATGGAGTTTTTCTGTTCCAAAGGGAAAGCACCAGACTTGTAGAGTTGCATTTCCAGTTCATCTGTTATTCTGTATTTCATTACAAATTTGAGCTCCTGAAGCTTCTAAGTAGAAATGTGGCAACCTGACTTAGCGCCCCTCAAGGAAATGCCTTGTACTCTGTGCACAGAGTTTCACAGAAGCAAGGGCTAAGTTGTGTATATAAAAGAAGAAATGGCCATCTACTCATGCAGTAAAAACTCTTCTATGGCACATCTCAAGTTTCTTAGAAGTATGTTCAATGCTGAGAACAAATATGTGAAGGTTATTTGAGAAGAATGGATAAATGGGGAAAAGATGAAAAATCAATGAAGATAGTATTTATTATGAAACACAGTTATAAAAAATGAACCAAGTAAAGAAGAAATATTTTCACTCTTTTGGAAGATGTTCAAATTCAGAATACGCCCAGAATATGTCTATAGAAATCTCTCCCTGCAAATAGGAATTTTGAGCATGTATTTACCTTCTATGGGCTCTGTGGGCTGTAAGTACTGTTTCTGTGATGAGATGGTGTTACTGTCTCAAAACTTTTTCATGAGCCTAACCTTGCATCCCTCTGGATAGAATTAGTATGAAACATAAGGTGTGAGCTTTATCTCTATCTTTTTATCCACAGTTAAGGCAATTATTCTAATGTCCTAGCTAAATTTCAGCATGTTGTTTTCGGACAATCAGACACACGAATCAAAGAGGGAAAATACAATGCAGCACTCCAGAGCACCAGCTCAGACAAAGAGGCCTCAAGGCGTAAAAATTTCAGGCAAACGGTCTTTTTCTGCAAGAATGCCCTAAGCGCCAATGATGGTACAAAAATGAATTAATAGAAATATCAATACGATTCCTAGGATCCGATATCAATTCCTAGGGATCCCTTTATGTGTAACTGCTCACGTTCGGAGAGGAAGCCGCTCCCGAGGCACGCCCAGCCGTGCCAGGTGGGCTGATGTGGGACCTCGCCTCGTCTCCACGCCGCGCCTGGTGGAAGCGGAGCCTTTTCCTCGGGCGGGGCCGAGAGCCGGGGCCGGCCCCGGGGCCGCTCAGCACCGCGGACAGCGGCGGCCCCGCCGCGGGCGCTGCGGGCGGAGAAGCCGGGCACGGCTCCGGGCACGGCCCGCAGGGAACCGACCCCACCTCCGCACAGCAGCTCCGGCACCGACACTGCCGTAGGAGGGGGTTTAAGGGAAAAGACCCCAACGCCTCACGAAATGCGTCTGTAATTTTAAGGCAGCTCTTGATTAAACCAAAATGACGGGCCAGGGATGTGTTGCCCCGTCATGAATTTCTTTAATCAGGAAAGGGAATCCAGGAAAGGCAAAACTGCTTCAATGAAAGAGTTGGTTGCTGCAGCTCCCTTTTGATACCCCAGTGCACATCTCCATTTGGCAGGTTTGCCTGCTCACTTCAGCCCTACAGCTCTAACCACAGAGCGATCTTCTTCCCTCAGCTTTGTACTCTGAGCGTGATGGCACAAGGTAGGAAACAGCCCTGTGGGCAGGTGGGATCACCTGTCCCAGTTGTCCCCCAGCCAGCTCACTGGTGGTGTGGGGTGAGGAGCAGAAAAGGCTTCGATTCTGTGCAAGCACTGCTCAGCAGTAACAAAAACATTCCTGAATTACAAACACTGTTTTCGTCACACATCCAAAACACAGTCCCACAGCAGCTACTGTGAAGAAAATTGAGTCTACCACAGCCAAAATCAGCACATCATGTTTCATAACCTCCATGTAATCCAAATGCACATGAAACACAATTTTGTCACAGTTAACAGGAACAAGATTATTTCCTTGACATCTCTTAAACATTATTTCTAAGATCTGTGGGTGATCAGGATCCTTATTTAAAAGCATTAAATGCTCTTTCCAGAACTATGGTTTCATGTCTGGGAAACTTCTATAAGAAAGTACAACTTTACAGAAATGCAGTGGGGACAGAATGTGCAGACCTTGGTTGGTAATCAGAGGGCTCCAGTTCTACCACTTTCTTCACTTGCTTTCCCTTTCCATTCTGCTCCCACTCTTATTTAGTTTATGCTGTAAGATTTGCAGGTAGAAATTCTCCCCTGCTGTGCATCTGCATAATTAGGCCAGTCAATAAGCACTTCTTTCATATGAATCACAATAATAAATAGCTTTTTTCAGTCCTTAAGAATACAGTAAACAGTGGAAAGTCTACAGCCACAAGTTCAAACCTTTTAAAGAACTGTAATGCTAGTTTACATGAAAATCAAGATAAATGATAATTTTCTACCTGATAATTTGTTTTCACAGTTTAGAGGGCAGATATACTGCTCTCTAGATGCATGTGAGTACATTAGCACTATAAAATACTCCTGAGATATATATATGTATATATATGTATAAAATAGTCCTGTGTGACTATTTATTGAAAAAAAAATTCCAGATTTCACCTATCTGAGAGCTTCCAAGAAGTTTAATATCTGGCTATATGTAAACACAAGTATGCTTCTGCTAAGAATAACCCCTGAAACAGCCTGCACTCCATATGTAATTGATGTGTATATGCAGATAACACAGAAAAAAATTCAATGGCAGAGAAGATTTTGCAATGTCTGTTTGTGCAGACTAAACCACCGAGTATCCCAACAGAAAAGCAAACCCAGGAAACTAACTTTGGTGCAAAGCTGAATCTTTTTTGCTTTGTTACTCCAAAATGTATTGCATAATATTTAAAAGAAGAGACTAATCTAAACCAGACCACAGGTTTTATGCCATTTTCATAAAGAATTATCAGGTGTGTTTCATTGCAAGTTCTTGATGTGTAAAAATCAAGAGGTGACAAGTACCAGAAAAAGAAGAAAAACCCATGCAACTTAGGCAAAATAAATATATCTGCATCATAATAACAGGAGAAGGGACTTCCCTACTTTCAAAGTGTGCTGTGGTGGGTGGTAGCACTGTGGGGATTACCCAAGTATGTTTGGGTTAATACCAAGTCTATTAACTCTTGGTAGTCTGGGGTTGGAGATGAACCAAAAATATGTTTTACAACAATGCTAGCAGGCAACACTTTCAGTCTTGATTAATTCAAGAGTTAATCTACTGGTGAACTCGTGCAGTAATTTTCTAGAACTGATGAGTTTTGCACCACAAAACAGTGCAGGACTTGAATTCAGTTCTTTCCATAGCTAGAACTGTGTACGATTGCTAATTAACATAATGCTACTTGGTCTATGTTGTTAAGTAAGAAATATTCATCTTCATGTACATAGTGTGCTTTGAGAGAGGGAAAGGGAATAGCACAGGCTATTTTCATGAGTTTATCTTGCAAACAGCCATGCTGAAAGGACTCAACAGTAGTATTTTCTAAAATTATAGGGAAAGAAGAGATGTCCTTAACTTCAAGGAAATAACTTACCAGCCTTATATGACCACTTGTTTTTTATGGGGAGAGGAAAATTTTAAGAAAAGGAGTTTGAAAATCTAGCAGTGGAGAACTTGTACCATGTATCACAGAGATGCATTGGAGAAGGCTGGAGACAAAGCAAGGGGTTTTGAAGCCTTCAAGTACAAGACACTGTTTAGTCAGTACTTAATACTGGAGCATGATCCCACAGCCCCATTTACCACAAATTCTTGCTGACTGTATTTGGCAGCATAAGGCCTTTGGGGTCAGGGTGCTCACTTTATAGTTTTGCCCTTGGAGTCTCAGAAGTAAAGAAGCATTTCCAACCTTGAGCTTCAGAAAGAATTTAAGAAATGCACAAGAGAGCCAACTTTTAAATGAACTGGAAAGATTTTATAAGGACAGAAGATCAACAAGTGACCAGGACTCCAACTGTGAAAGAAAATGTGAGAAACAAGCACCTCTTCTAGTGTGAAATTGGTCTAATTCTTGGGGCCTTTAGAGTGGCAGTATCAAACAACTGGCCAATATCGTGTACACTTTCTGCCATCCACATGGCATCAACTCCATTACCACACTCTGTGAAGCAGTCCAATTTGCCACAGGTTTGTTTAACCCCTCATTTCAAAGTGGAGATGGAGATTTTTCCCCCCCTCACCCAGAGCTGAATGTGTCTTTCTTAATGCACCTGGAAGCCAATCTTAGCATGCACCTCAGTGCTGCACACAAACAACTGCTGAAAATCCTCATCCAGCCAGGTGCTGAATGAAGTGGGGTTGCAGGTGCACCTGATCTTAAAGGGAGTTTAAAAGAGAGGTGGGGACAGACTTTTTCATAATGCTGGTAGAGATACAGCAAGGAGTAATTATTTTAAAAATACTGAATAAATTTTTTACAATGAGGGTGGTCAGTTTGCCCACAGGGATGCTCTATCCCTTGAAAAATTCAAGGTCACGTTGGATGAGGCTTTGAGCAACCTGGTCTAAGGAAAGAGTTCCTGCTTATTCCAAGGGAGTTGGAAAAGATGGCCTTTAAAGAGCCCTTCCAACCCAAACCAGCCTGTGATTCTGTGACTGCTGGGTGTGGGTGCATTGGTGGGCAGGTAACTGCCTCTGGAAAGAGGCACCTACCTCAACAGAGCTCTGAGCAAGCTGCTAAGCTGCTGACCACCAACATGGGCCTCACAAAAGGGATGAAGGCTGGCACACCATTTTGGATATTTAGACATCAGATGTATTTGCTGGTTTTCACTTAGAACATCTGACAATGCTTTTTTATAGTTTTGAGGGGTTTCTAGGTGTGATTAATGAAACAAACCAGAATTCTGTCAAACCCAGATGTGGATGGTGCTTCACAGATCTATTATGCTTTTCACCCTGCCCTGCTTTGCACCATCAGCTGGAGGAATAGGTGTCACAGGGTCTGCTTGCTGGATCTGCCAGTGCTCCCAGCCTGTGCTTGTGTTGGTAAGAATTCAAACAAATCTGCTACTGCAAGATACCTTGACAGTGAAAAATGCACTCTGTAGAAACTCCTCCTAGCTCCTCCTAGTCAGCTGCTTTTACAATTTCATTGACAGCACATAAGCAGAGCACTTTGAGGTGTGTGTGAGTGATTGTGTCTCTCTCTGGTGGGCAAGGCAGGTAACACCACGCCCCAGTAAACAGAGACACAGATTTGTTAAACCACTGCTCCTTGCCAGCACCAATTCCTATCAGATCCCTGTCCACAAAGCAATATCGATCATCTTTCTGAAGGGTGGAATTTCCCCAACGATATTGTTGAAGCAAGGAGGAACATTTTTTCGAGAAGAGGTATTTCAAGGAAAACAACCCTCCAAGGAGCATTCATTTTCAAATCAGTAACACACAAGTATGGCTAACTCACAAAACAGCAGCCAGTTATATATACAGATTTCAATGAGGCTTTTAGGAGAAACAATGGGGCTGGTTTTAAGGGTGGTTGGCCCGTTGAAGTGCATTTTTCTGAACAGATACAATGCTGTAGTGCTGAATGGATTCAATAGTGCTGTCTCAAACATGGCCAGGAGTGTCTGGAAGTGGGTGGAGGTAGAAAGAGCTAGTGGGACTCTTCTTATGGTTGACTCAGGCTGCCTCCTCCAACCCTTTCTTTGCCCTGGCAGGGGCCACGGTTTCCTTCCCCTTTCCCTCTGTGACAAGTGTCCTTCTCTGCATGAACAATCCCCATCTGGAAATAATAGAATGAAATTTTTAAAAATGTGGGCTTAAAAAATTCAGGCATAACTTTGTCTGAACAAGATGCCTGGATTGCAGAAGACTCTCCTAAGGGAAGTGAGTAATATCTTGGTACCTCGGCTGTTTGAAACTGGGAAGGAAAAATACATACACGGATAGAATATAATGTAAGAATCAATCTGCCTTGGCCTCTGTAAGGAAAACAAGTGACCTTAATGATCTATTCTCTCTCTAGAGCACTCACAGAGAAAGCCGTGCTCGCTCCAATTCAGCTGTGTGCCCAGCACATAACACAATGGACCTCACTCCTCGGGAAGCTCTAAGTGCCACTGAAATAAAAATAAACAAGTCCTGCACAAGATGGTGAGGGCACCAACAGCCTACAAAAAGCAGCTCTTGGGGGCCACACGAAGGCTTGGAGGGGGGGGGTTGTGCAGCAGGAGCATTTACGTAAGGAAATTCACTTCCCTTGTTGAAATGTACACTTCAATTCAAAATGCATTCCTCCTTTTTTGCCATTATAAATTTCACATGCACACTCCTATATATGTCAAAATAGAAACACAATGACTGCAAGCATATGGGTGACACCACTAAAGAATGCCATAAAATGCAGGACATGAGGCAGAAATATATAAATAGCTGCAGGCCATGATCTGCTCTCAACTGTTTATGTGCTGCTCCATTAATACTAATAGGAGTTAAGTGTGCAGAATAAACTGACAGCTATCTCCCCTCAGCTCTGCCAACAGTTCTAAAGGTCCAGCCGCACTTCTTGGTGTTAGAGTGCCACTGGACTCTGGGGAACAGCACAGTCCATCTGCTCTAGCACCATGTAGGCTGTTTGTAAGATTCCTATCTCCAGTCTCACCACGAGCTGCTGTAAATGAAAGCAACAACAACAACAGTAATAGTACAATCTTGATGTGCTTGTACCTTTTTCAGGAGAACAATACTTTGGCAGAGCTTTGAAACTGAAAATGGCGCTAAAAAGTGGATTTGGGTGTCCTGAAAAATATCCTTGAAATTTTTCAGTGGAGAAAGCCTCAGACAATACAGGCATAGGACTACCATGGTAGTATTATGTCCAGCCATCTCACGGTTTTGGGGTTTTCTGGGGGATATTGTTCTGAGTAATATTGTTTTTCTTTTTGCCGACATCGTCCATTACTCTCTGGGTTATGAGAAGGAAATTACAAACCCTGAAGGAACAGCCTTAGTCTGCTTTTCAGGCATTAAAAGAAACAACAATGATCTATTGGACTGGATAGTTCTCAGGATGTGTCACTCTCTCCTTACCAAGTTTCTAAAAGCCAGGCAGCTAAAATGCTCCCAGTGGCACAGAGAAGATATTCAGCTAACCTCTCCTTCTAGTTATTTCTCCTTTCCTAGTCCATATTTTCCAAACAATTTTCCAATGTGTGTTCAAATAAATTTTTAAATACAGCTCACCTAAACTTCACTCCAACCTCCACTGCTCGCAGCAGAAAGTTTCTATCACCATATGAACCACTTGAAGCTTTTATTCCTCCTAAGGTTGAAACACATCTGTGTGTGTTCACACATGCAGAAAAAAGTATCCTTTGCTCTGTCTGATTCACCTTAGAACAGATCACATTTGGATATTTTGCACACTGGGGTATCCTTGCTCTGCTGCAATCAGCAATGTAAGCTCAGAGCCGATGCTGTGTGGGATGGAGACTGCCCTTTGCTGGTGACATGCTTTGCTAGCCTCAGACCAGCCCCATACCATCACAGTCCTTGCAACTTATATTTTCCAGTCCTTATTCAGCCTAGATTTTTATGCAAAAGCAAACAGAAACACTCATGGGCTTGAGACACTGTGCAGACTAACACCCCTTGAGGGGTTCTCAGGGACCCCAAAGGAGAGAGACGCTGAGGCAAGTCATTTGCTGCTAAATGAAAACTAAAGTCAGACTTGCAAGGTAGATTTGCTTCTAATCCACAATTTAAAGGGAGTGATTTCTCCCTCTTGCCCCTACTGTGCTGCCCACTGTGCAAGCTGGGTACTTGGGCTTGGCTGTAGAAGCAGAACTTGAAGCTTACTGTGCCTTTTGAAAGAAAATATCTGAGGGCCTCTTTTATCTCTTTATTAATAGGTTTTGACTAATCCTCTATTCATTGATGTCCATTATAAGATTATACAGCTAAAATTAAGTTAGTGCATACAGTATGTCTACAATGAATTCGATAATTGTGTGTTTCCAAAGGAAAAAAAAAAAAAAGTTCAATAATTATGGCTGAGATCAGCAACTGGCATCACAGTCTTTGTTGACTGAGAAATATTGCTGAAATGTGGCAGCATTTCTCTGCCTGCACAAGTTAAGCCCTCAGATCAAGGTGGTTGTGCTCTCTTGGAAGAAAGATTAAGAAGTGAGTAGCATGCACAGGGTGCAAACATGCATTTTGAGGAGGAATCAAAAGCCCCAAGCTGGCACCAGAGATAAATATGGTGTCAGGAGCTATTCTCAGAAAGGAGATGTATTAGCAGTTCTATTCAAGGTTTATTTTTATCAATAGGATTTGATAGATGGCAGCAAGTCAGGAAGGCCAAGTGGTCCAGGGCACTGCTGCTTTTTTATGAGGAAGTACATTTAGATGATGCTGAGTTAGTTACTTCAGTTTATTTTGTATCCAGGGCCTATTCTCAAGCTTGACTGATACAGAAGTCTTCTTGCTTAAGACATGAGAAGATGAAAACAGCATTCCCAGTGTATTCTTCCTGCCTGATCATTACACAGGTAAGTAAAAATCTGGCTACAAGTGCTCATACGAGGAACTTCCAGGAAAGGAAAAATTTCAGCATAAAACCTGGCAGCTAAGTACAAAAGGGAAGTTAATTTTTCCAAGAAAAGTCAATACATAATACTTCAACTAGTTGCCTGCCGCACTGAACAGGTAAATTTTAAGAGCTTTACAGGGCACCTGTTTATAACTAAAATAGCTTTTTGGTTTTAAAATCTCCCCCCTGTTTTCACAAGTTTTCCAAAGTTTTTCCCTGTTCCTGACTGGCTGGTCCTGCTCTGCCTACCTTTGCTGCTTATAAAGGAATTCTCTTGGGGGCTGGCTTATCAAAACACAAGGTCACATCTGCAGCCCCTGCTCAAGCAAAACTCATATTGGCTCACCCAGACTTCACAGAAATAAGACCTGCAGGACCTGGCCTTCCCTCACAGCCAGAGTAATATGTCTCATTAAAAAGGGGAATCACTGAAGGAGCTGCTCCTAAGAAGCCAACCATGAGAACTTCTATCCCTCTGTGTTTATAGGGAGTGAAACTCTGCCCTCTTCAAAGCCAGGGATATAATTGACTTCGACGTACAGAACCAGAAATTTCACATTTTAAATAGATTTGATATGAACTCTGCAGATGCCTAGAAGAGCTGCAAGACCATCACAAATAATTTCCCTCTCTGAACATGATATATTGAGCTGACTTACGCCACTCACATTAGCTTCAGTATATATATCAGGATTTTATTTTCTGTTCCTCCTTTTATCCTTGCATTTAGAATAGACACTGATAACTCCTAGACCAAAGGATGACTTTGAGACAGTGTTTCCACTGGGTGGAAAAAATGTCCTTGTAGGGTGAGGATTCTGATTAAACACCATCTACATTTTTCTCAGGTACATTCTGCTACTCAATATTTTCCTTTCATTCTAGATTTTTTGGTGGCAATGCAGGGGATGCTGAGCACCACAAGCTGGCTAAAGGGCTCCTTAAAGAGAGAAACGTCCCTTGGAACAGTAGGGAAAGGTATTCCTTCCCAAACCCATACAGTCAGAGAGCCTCCTATAAACCAGGAAGAGCAAACAAGGAAGGAGAGGAGTGGGTCAGACCAGGAAGCTCAGTGGTAGGGCAGGTCTGGGGTCCTGCTCTGCATGAAGGATATTTCCCTTTCACTCAGTTCCTCTGTGAGGGTGATATCTGCCTCATCCAAAGACCAATGTTTTTCTGTGGATGAATTTTACACTTCCTGAATTTAAAAAAAAACCCAAAACCAAAAACCAAAACAAACAAAAAAAAACCCCAAACAAACAAAAAACCACCAGAAAAACCTCCCAGAACCAACAGTAAATTATGTGAGACTTAAATAAGAACTAACCATTTGGTACTTTGAAGCCTGTTTCAGGAATATAGGGAATGAGACATTGTGCTCAGTGACAAGACTGCCTGGACTCAGCATTTAAACCCCTGTCACCATGCTGGTGCTGGCAGTGCCTTGAGACAGCCTGCCAAGGTAAGCCTGCACAATTACTGGAGCTTAACTTTTATAGCCATAAAGTGTCAGATGGTGATTTGTGGTTCCAGGATTGCTCTAAATATTCTTTATTCTTGTCCTACCACTCCAAAATCCGGAGCAATTCAAAGCATTGCGGGTAGCTGGAGCTCCCAGTTTTCTTCCTTATTATTGCACTGACTCAATGAGATGTGGTTGCACTGTGTTTAACAGTAATGGTGGACACTAAATCCCTTGCTACATGCAGTATCTGGAGTGACATTCATGCAATAGTCACTCTGAACAGCAAATCAGCTTGAAAAAAGGAGAGGCAAATACTTTCTTTCCTATATCCATTAAAAGAAGGAGAGATAAAGTCCTTTTATTTTATGTTACTGGCTATAAACTGGCCCAGCCTTCATTATTACACATAGAGACAGAGCAGAGAGGGATAAACACAAGTGATGGGTGTCTCTGTTTGTAGGAAAGGGGAAGTACCAGAAAAACAGCTAGGAAAAAATCCATTATGAAAATATTTTACATTCTGTCAGCTTTTGCCTTTGTCAGGGAAGAAGTAAAAAGGCAGGAGAGCATGATATTAAGATGCCACTACCTAATAATTTCTTGATAATTGCCCTTCAAGAGCAAATGACAATGAAATGAGTAAGGTAGAGCTTTCACCCACTCTATCCTGATTTAGGCAGTATGCTTTGGTACACACTTCCTTTGAGTAAACAGTACCTATAGTTATACAGGATCTATTCTCCCATTGATGTGCCAGGGATTTATGTAGGTGAGCCCCATTAATGTTAATGGAAGTTATGTGTGTAATTCCCCTTTTTCAGCAATGAGAGAATAGACCTTTATGTTTCTAAGGTAATTACAGCCTTAGCTCTGGCTAGGCTGTTCTCCCCACCCTCCCCCCTTTGATAACTTCCTTGCTTCTCTCCCCAGCATTGACTCTGGGAGAAAAAAAAGGGATAAATTCCTCCATTCAGAAAGGAAAATTGGAGAAATAGCTGAAAGGTGAAACAAATGTAACTAGATCCACTCATTGTGTGAAGGAAATGCAAATACAGGAAGCCAATCCACATCCGCAACCTTTGCTGTGCTTTTGGGGACAGATGTAGATTGATTTTCCTTAAATTGTGTATTCACTGGGTATTCACTGTTTTCTAGGCATGTAGGTTATTTAGAGAGAACAAGGGTGAGTTTTTTTGGTACTTTATTGTTAAGCAGTTTTAGAAAAACTACACATTTTGATACTGCCAGACTTTTGCAGAGAAAGATAAAGTGAACAGAGATTTTTGGAGAAGGAATTTATTGATTCCCAAAACCGCTGTTATCATCTGAATCTGAGCTGGGGGATGGTGTATCCCATGTGAGAAGTCAAACATTCTGGAGTTTTGTAAGACCTCCTTTAGGAGGTTTCTTAGCCCTGGGTTGAGGGCTAAGAAAGGTTTGTAAGACCTCCTTTAGGAGGTTTCTTAGCCCTCGGTTGAAGGCCAGCAGGTTTCAGAGGGTGTGCTGTAGGGTTAAGCCCCCCCAACACCTCTCCAAGATTTTAAACATTATGTTTATGTTCTGTTCCTGATTATGTGACAGATTATCTCTGAAAGCCATGTGCCAGCTTTTGTATTAAACCTCCTCATCTCTAAAACACAGACACCAGCGTTTTCCATTTGGAGCAGGACGGGAGAAGTTTATCTCGTTGATATACCCAGAGTGTGCAGAGAACACCTGTAATATTTAATTGCTTCATCTTTCTAGGCATTTCTGACAATAAAATGATGGCAGCAATATTCTGCATCCTTCTAAGAAGATCAGGTTAGCTTTGCAGTCCTGCTGCCTCCGTTTTTATCCCTGCCATTGCTCTCCAAAGCCAGCCCCAGGCCCCTCACAAGGGATGGGGACGTGGGGGTCCCTACATGCCTGGCTAGGGCTGGAGGAGCACCCTCGAGGCTCTGTGCTTGCTGGTTCTCTGGCTCCTGGTCCTGGTGTGCCTTTCTGCCCCCCCACAGCAGCTGGCACCAGGCACAGCACGGCCCCTCCTTCCCAGCCGTCCATGTTTGCTGCTTGCTGATGCTCACAAAAAGAGGAACAAGGACATTTTTTGCACCCTGGCAACGTGCTGCCCTCCCCAGCTCCATCCTGCCAGCCTCAGTGCCAGGGAGATGTTCAGAGTGAGTAGCATCCTTTGAATGCCGATGTAAACAGGTGTGAGGGTGGTTGTGACTTCCAGCAGTGCCCCTCAAAAGCCTCGGATGCAAATTCAAAAGCAAAAGCTGCAACTTTAGAAATTCCTGGAAGTTGCACGGCAGACAGCTCAAAGTTTTGTTGGTGCACCAACAGGGGCAAGGAATGCTACTGCATGCTCTCACTCCTTTTTCATTTTTTCCCTTTTGTTCAAATCCTTTGCTTCATCTTTTTTTTTTCCCAGTTGCTACAGAATTCAAGGGGGACGGATGGGTGCCCATCAGGATCAGGCCCTCATTTAGGAATCCTTCTATTTGACTGATCTCCTGCAAAAAGGAGCTATATACTCTTCTGGTTCTCTGCCACCTGGCAGGGATAACAGAAAATATCCAACAGCTCCTTATAGGCTCACCCAGAGTTTAATACCCCTCCTGCCACATCAGGAAAAGAAAGGAGGAGTGGGTGGAAAATTTTTTTAAAGTATCAAATCAGTCAAAATGCTGATTTATTTTCTTAAAAGCTTGGTGGAGATTAACCCCTGTGACATTTACAACACTGGCTTACAACATTAACTGGATTGAAATACCACTAGAGCTGTAAATGTGAGGGGGAGTGGAGGGAAATGATTGGAATGGGGAGAAAAAAAAAGTTTGACATATTCACCATACACTCACCTCCCAAAAGGGGAAGGAGTGGTTTTCAGAGGCTGCTTCTCTCCCTGTTATTTTTTTTTTTAAATGCAAGAATACTGAGGGGAAAGTACAGATACACACACACCAGTAACAGCTCATAATCAAGATTTCATCTGAAAGCTTTCTCTGAGCATCCCTGTGAAAAACAGGAACCATTTGGTGCTCTGGAGCAGTTACTTTTCAATCCCCCTGAAAATAAATACCATTTCTTTTTTACATTTCTAATGATCTGCCTTGGTTTCAAGGGACAGCCCTTGCTTTGAGGTAAGGTTTGTCTTCTACTCTGACCCTGTGCAGTGCCAGAGAAGCTTGCAGAGCTGGGGGAGACACAGTGGGGTTTGCAGCAGGATTTTTTGGGTTGGTTTGTTCAGTCTCTTCTGCTGCCTTAGTTCAAGCAACTTCAAGGCTGTTTTATAATCAGGACTTACATGGATGACCTGGAACAAGCCCTGCTCACCTTACTCATGTGAATAATCAGTTCAGTTCAGGAGACAGAGCATGATTCACATGCAGATGACTCACAGACTGAGGTCTAGGTCTACAGACTGATTCTGATTTTTTTTATTAAAACTCCTCAAACATGCCACCTTTTCAACCAATAGATGCTCTGTGCTTGCTGAGCAGCTCCTCCAGCACATCTTAGGGGGTGCACATAGAAACATTCACCCAAACCCTGTCTCCCTGCATCCCTTTGAGTTCTTTTCTGACTTTGCTTTCATTGCAAAGAAGTTATTTGAAACAGAAATAAACCCATGAAATGCCCAAAATTATTAAAACATGTCTGCATACTTTAAAAAGACAAACACATTCTGGGGAACGGAATGTTTTCAGCCTTTTTTTACTCTGCATTGAAGAGTTTTGACATTTCCCTTCATTTAACTTTTCAGCTTCCAACGGAAATTTTTTTTAGCTTGATCATCTTCATTTTTATCCATTTTTAAGGTGCTTTTGTGGTCCCACCTTATTTCTGAGATATACCTTCCCATAACATTTTTAAGTGGCTGATCCAGAGAATGCCATGCCAGAGACAGAGTAATTTTATCATGATGAGAACAGTGAATCAGGAATTCAAATCAAAAAGGCCCCTTGAGATAACTGAACAAGATTAAATCCTGATAGCTACTGTTTCTTAATTTGGCATTAAAATATACTTAAATTTTTATATGAGTCTGGAAAACGCTAACAATGTGATTTGCAAACTTTAGATGCCCAGAAGTGCTTTAGATCAGCAGGAGAATGCAGCACTTTTTGCTGTTCTCTCCAAATGGATACTCCACATTTCTTAGGCGCTTTGTGTTCGGGGGGTTGGTTTGTTTGTTTTACAGTAATTGTGCAAGAATCGTGCCTTTGTCTTACCTTCCAACTCTAACTATGGGCCCCTGTTCTTTGAGCAGAAAATCTCTGCTGATTAAGGAATCTAACATTTTATATGCCTTTTTTTTCCCCTTGTACTGCAAAAGCTCATGAAAAAGTACATCTGAGTAGTTGTTCTTTGGTAAAAGAATTGCTACTGTAGCTTCTTTTCTGTGTACATTGGTGTGCTATGGAAGCTTTTATTACTGGGTTTTTGCATTCAACACCTTGAAACACTTCCATGAAAAGAGTCTCCTAAGTGTTTTGTCCTTGCCTAGAGCAGTGTCTAATGAAAAATAATCATTATGAGCAAATTCGGAGAGGAAAATATTCCAAATATATCCTACTCAAAAACTTGCATTCAGCAAGATTATAATAATACACACAGACTGTATATCTCTCTACTTTATCAGGCTGTGGGAGGCAAACTCCTTTGACCTATGAAGTTGATCTGTGAACTGTGTCAAAAAATTCAAAACCTCACGGTTGAGCTTTGTGCATTCTATTAGCATAATTTACCACCCAAGCTGTAAATGTACATTTTGCACAATGGCGTGCCGAACAGATAGCATTTTACAACTTCCTAAGGGGGAGTGTTTATATCTAACATTTCTTGTGTACATTTGATTATAAGTTTGCCATAATAGCTGCCTTTTTTCCCTTTCCCCATCCTTTCCGTCCTCCCCCTCCGCCCCTGCCCCCGCCCCGGTTGCTCTGTAAGTACCTAATAAAAAATGTCCTCTCTACTTCAGGTCCTGGATCTTATTTGTGGCACATAATGGGCCAGCAGAATCCGTAGAGAAACCAACTTTGCTCTGGATTTACCCAGCTCCTCCTGAGGAGGACAGAAATAGGGATGTCAGACCCTTGGGTTGCATTTGGGTTCCTTCAGTTCTCCAAAACAGAGTTTGTGCGTTGGAAAGGACAAAATGGAAGAAAGATCCAAACCTGAAGCTGAAATATAAGAAGCTCTTGCCTTTTTTTTTTTTTCCTTCTTGTACGTGTGTGTGTGTGTAAAGGGTGTTTGTAGAGCTTACTTCATGGTTACTAAAGCTTTGTATGACCAACTCAGAACCAGCAAGATGATGTGTGCCATCCCCCCTCTGCCGTAACCCCTCTGGCTACACCCTCCCCTCCCCTCGTTTTTTCTCTCTCTTTTTTTTTTTTAATTCCTGAAATTAAAATGTGTTGGAATGCTCAGTGCTGCTTTTCACTCTCTTTTCAATGGGCCCTTTAGTTTTTCACACCAAGGTGTCCTTTGGGGTGCCAGGTCAGGCTACCAAAACAGCTTCTAGGAGGGGATTAGGACCAATTAACATCTTTGTACACAAAAGCCACTGGCAGCTGAACAGGCGGCCTGGTGGCCTGCTCGGGAGCTGCATTTTAAATAGGGGCCTTCTGTACTTGAGCTCAAGTGGGAAGAGGCGGAGAAAGTTTTTATTTATAATTGAAAATGCTGCTCCTGGATAAAGTCTAATGAAAGGCAGAGTGGTGTTCAAAAGTATCTAACAAATACCATTTGAATATTGGCCTTTATTGTATGATTTCCATCAAGGATAGCATAACAATATAGTCATTTCTCCTACATATTGAGATTTCTTGTAGAGGAAAACAGCTTCATCCACACATAGCATCGGCCCTCCTGGTTTTCATTTCATGTTTTAAATTCAGCTTTATATTGAAGACGCCTAGTAGGATGCCTGCTCAGGAGTGATATATTTCCATGAATCTGCTTTAGGAGGGAATTGTACCTTTCATTTACCTGATGCACCAAAGCTCAAGTCCATGGAAGAAAAAAAAAAGAGACAATTTAAGTATATGCATCAGGATGGAGGGGGAGGGAGTTCTACAGGGAATCACAGTGTTTCATATGAGTAAATTTGCATTTATAACCCTTGGGTTTGTGCAGAGAGGGAAAGAAATAAAGAGCTCCAAGTCTGAAGTGCGGAATTCAGCTGAGTCAGATCCTTGGCGAAGGTAATGGCCTTAGCAGCCTGGCCCTGGGTGCTTTGCACCTGAGTTAATATCTTTACTTCTGTTCTGCTTTGTTTTCAGTGCATATCACTTCTAAATCATCACTCCTGCAATCTGATCAGGCATTAAAGCAAAGGGAAAGGGAAAGAAATATATGGTGTGAGAATTACTATGGTACGAAACCTAGCAATTTACAAGGGCTTGTAAGTGGGAGTTGTGTGAACTTGCAGCGACGCCACAACGCTTGTAATAAAACTGATTTCTGTGTTTCGAGGATGAGCCGCTTTCAAACACAGTATTTCTAATCACTGCATAAGCATTCCTCCTCCCACTTTCAGAACAGTAATAACCGGACACTTCTGTGTACTTTTATCACTCGGATAGAAAAGTCATTTCTAGGAGTTTTCTAACTGTGTGTGTGGTAAGGGAAAGATTCATGACAGGAAATAACAGCACAAATGTAATAAGTTCACCAGGCAAGCGGGTACTGACATCATGATTGATATGATTTCGAATGAAGGAATTGTATGGTGGAAGGATGGTGCACAGAAGCTTTAGAGAGGCTTGCAACTGACTGGCTGAAAGTAAATCAAAGGGAGATGAGAACTTCCAGTGCTGGCTTGGCTGCATTGGTGCACATGAAGAATGCAGTCTGCTAGAACAGCACTGGAGTAGTCATTTGCCACTGTTTTTACTCATGTATTTCTGGTAAGCAACAAAAATATGTATTTCTCTCTGGGCTGACGTGAATAGAAAAACCCTAATCACGATCATTTTCAACCTCCTGGTTTATACAAACGAAGAGAGATTCCACTTAGCACGACGTTCTGCAGCAAACATTAATACACTCGCTATGTGTGGCTTTGCTCCTTCCTACCCCCTCTTTAGTTTCAGATACTGTATTGTATTTCTTCCGACATGTTGATTCTACCTAATGTTAAATGGTAATTGGCAGTAGTATAGGTGGGGAGAGAAACATTGTTATATTTTGTTCATTTTTCACACTTCAGCAGTTATTCCTTTCTCTCCACGGCTGTACGCTTATTAGTGTATGAAATGCAGGTGTGTGGGAAATGGCAAGCACACATTGACAGGTTATTTTGTTGGCCACTGCCTAATTAGTAGCATAGTGGATGCACCCTGCTAAGCTTTAGTGTGGTGCAGTAGAGCTGGTCTGTTCTAATTTCCTCACAGCTTTGATATTCAGCAAGAGATTGACGGTTAGCACAAAGAGCCAAAGCGCGACGGAGGCCTGCAGAAACAATGGCCCTTCTTGCTTGTAGACACCACAGATGTGAGAGAAAGCTGACTAAAAACAATTGGCCGACACTGTCTAATTGTCTCCAATGTCAGCATCATTAATGTTTTCCCATGTAAAAAGTAAAAGGCCAAGGTTGTATCCTCCCTTTATTTTGAGTCACATGATTATGTAACTTACTGAGATTCAGATTAAGTGTTAATTGTATTTGTGCAATAAAGAAACTGAAGCTACCTTGAATTTAATGAATATGTACTTAATTAATTTTGACAGCCTTTATCTTTATTACCTATTGAATAATCACAATCAGAATTAATAACATTTATAGGCAATTAAAATTACAGCCTATTTAATGATAATATATGTTTACATCTTTTGCTGAGATACAAATTATGAATACTTATTAGCAAAGAAGTTGTTTCCCTGCCAGGAGGGTTTCTTGTCTGTGTTAACAGCAACAAACAACAATAATCAGTTCAATGTGTAATAGTGCCTTTCACATCAGACAATCTCCCAAAGCACTGCACAAGGGCACATGAGAAAAGGCTTCGTGGAATTTAAAGGTAATCACTGAATGGCAAAAATTGTAGTGTGCCTGGAACAAATGCTTCAAAATTACATGCAATAAGGCAAGGCCAACAACATTTGAGCAGTTTCAAAGCTTTATTTTCTCAGAGGAAAAATAATGAGAATAAAAAGGGTCCATTGAGGATGCAACATCAAACTCCTTGCTGACCCAGTAATACCAGACCAAAGATTCAGTAGCTACAAGACAGAATATCTCCACTGGTACCAGCATGGCTAAAAGCCTTTTGGCACTGAGATCATACACAGAAATCCTAATTCCCTGGTACTACAGAAGAAGCACAGACACAGCTCTGATTCTACCAGTGCCCACAAGAGTCGACAGCTTGATATGGAACAGAGTCAATCATACAAATAAAGATGCTTTGGAACAGCAAGTCCCCTCTGCCACTGCCCAGGACTAGTAGGGGGTTTTTGCAAAATTAAAAGAAAGAGGAAATAGATTTTCCAAAGGAGGTTCAGGCCTGGGGTTGACAGGTGTAACTCAAACCACCAGAGAGAACCCAAGTGGTGCACATGCCCACAGAGGTGCTGCACACACCTGCACACACATGCTCACTGTATCAGTCTGCACAAGCCATTTTATTCTTTGGATGTTTGTTTCCTTAACATCTCTCCCTTGTCTTTGTCCACACAGCCACTGTCCTCAGAGAGCTGCACAACTTCCACCACATACTAGGTTTTTTCCCCATACTGGGACATACTGGGACATAACCCAGCTGAGGGGAGAACTGGGTCTGACATGCACGACCCATGAGAAACAAGCAGCAACCTCACCAGGCTGAACTCATGGCAGTGTGGTAAGTCCTGTGAAGCCCTGTGAAGGATTCAAAAGATGCATGTCCAGAGTCTCGTGCTCAGAATGACTTTTGCTTTGCTTTTCCAATCTGCCATCCCTCAGCACCCACCTTGATTTTTGCAGGGAGAGGCTTCTTTCTCACTTCTGGCCCCAAATCATCAGGCACAGCCACTTGAAAAACCTATGTCAGCAAAGTAATACTGAGCGCCTAAAATCTCAGTGCAGGAGGGAGCAGGGGGCTGGGTGACAGCTGGGTGACACCCATATCTCAATCTCACTGCCCCACATGTATGCTGGTTTAATCTAATTAAAAAACCAGACCAAACCTAACCAAATAAAACCCCCAAAACACCAAACTAGTGAGATGCAACACAGCCCCTTTGTTATTGCATGTATTTTGGAAGTTAAAGAGAAGCCCTGAAACTGCAATTATTTCTGTCTCAAGCCACAGTGTACCTAAGAAATACCAAGGACCACCTCCAGTGTAGTGCAAACCTGGCCCATCAAGACAACCTAGCCCTGAGCAGCAAGGTTATAAGCCAGGCTGAACCTGTTGACCCTGAGGACAGTGATTTATTCCTGTACTTCCTTTGTTTATCAGCATAGATCCAGCCTTTGTAACACCTTCTGAATGATCAACAATTAGAAACCAGCACTGACTTCAAGGTAAGATTCTGCCAACTCCCTTCTTGCACAGGGAGACAAATAACCAGCTACTGATGGGCATTGACAGAACAAATAAACAATACATCACTTTATAATAGCTACTGTGCATGAAATCATTATGTTATATTATAAAATCAATCTCTATATATTGTTATGTTATTTGTTAAGCTGTGAAGTGCATAAACAGTAGTTTCACAATACTGATTGCCTGCTGCATTCTCTTTATTCCAATGCAAGATCCACCTCTTCAAGCCCATAATTCATCAACTTTATTACACTTTAAGACATCGACTTCTCCTTTCCATCTGGCATAAGGAAGTGAATCATTCATCCTTTAGGCAGCTGTGTGCTCTTACAGCATCTTTTTTTAAAAAAAGTGTACTTGGATGTATTTAAGATAATTGAGAGCTCAAAGCCAGGTTTCTTTAATCTAGGGTTGAACATTAACCTTTCCTGCACTGAAAAGAGGATGCAAGGAGGCTGTGCTGCTCACAGAGCTACTCAGAAAGTGCAAACCAGGAGCAGGTGCTGCCTGTAGCAGAGAGTGACCAGAGACTCCAGGGTATGTTTGACTTCTGATGGAGTGACAGCCAACAGTGAGACCTTGAGGATGGTTCTACAACTGATTATATTCAGAGACTTGGCATTTTTTTACTCATTATAAAGGTGCTGGAGCTCAGTTCTAGCTAAGGAGTTAATTTTCAGTTATTGGCTGCATGATGCTTTTCTCTACCCACCCAACAGTGTAATGTAGTACAGAGTGAGCACGCCTGAAAGCAAACAGAGTGTCCAGAGGAGCTGAGGCCGTGCCCCTGCATCTGTAAGTGATCACAAGATCCTCTCATACACCAGAAGTACTGGCCCATGTGGAGGGATGTGCCTTGCTGACCAGCCATGGGACATCCCCAGTGCTCCCTGGGGGGCACAGCAAACATGGGCTAAGCAGGGCCTGCAGCACCAATGCACTGCTTAAAGCACAGCAGTGGGCACCAGCTCACTGAGGAGAGCTGCCCAGCATTTCTAGCCCAGGCACAATATTTGTTCTTGCTGCAGAAGACATTCCAATCATCCTTTTCTCAGATACCACCTACTTCAGAAGCCAGGATTCCTTAAATTGTGGTTTACATTAACAAATACGAGGTATCAGCTTGGTTTTCCTTGATTCATTTACTGGCAAAGGATGAACCCCAGGGCTTTGCAACTTCCAGGGCATTTTCTCTTCCTTGATGTGGCAGAGTAAGCAATGTACTACTGAATGATTTGTTTGAAGTGAAATTATGCCCTTATAAACCTTGCATTCCTCAGAGACATTCAGTGGCTGCACAACACACTCTGCTATAGCCATACCTGACAGCAAAATGACAGGGAGCGAGCAACTGGAAAAAATGTGGTCATCAAAAAAAAAAAAATCACAGGTTTTGTCTGAAGCGTACATCTACAGAAAAATGTCCCTTTTAGTGCAGGACATTTTGAAGAAGTCTTTAGTAGTGTCTTCACCATCTGCTTTGGGAGGCTCTGATCTCTAGATGTTGCTGCAGGATACAGCAGCTAGGAGTTTCTAATATTTAGAATACTTAATAATATTAGGAGCACCTAATAAATCCTAAGGTTCTCCTCAAAAACCATTGGGATCTTTGCAATGTACAGATTACACCAAATTTCCTGCCAAAAGAACAAATTTTAAGCTATGTTTCAAAACCCAATCATCCACTACTCCCCTTACCTGTTTTCAGTGCCTATTTTATCTTTCCATTCAGTTTTCACCTGATGCATTTTGTTTAACTTAATAACAGGAAGTTTCAACAAATGGCCCTGTTTCATCCATTGCTATGGTACCCATCAGGGACATCAATAAATGAAGCAAATCTTGGTAGGAATAAGGAGGACAAGGGAAAAATGTAGGTGAGTTTTGCAGTTTCATTCACTCAGATAATGGTAGTCTGCAGTAATGTATGCAAGAACAACAGTATCGACTTGTAATCCATTATGAACCAAGGTGCTAGCTTTGCTGCACGGTCTTGCTTTCATTTTTTAAGATTTCCCAGTGGCTTTTAGTACTTTACATCTTCATTAGGGATTTTAAAAGCAAAGATCCTTGCTTACATTTGAAATACTTTCCTGGTGCTGTGATGAAACACAGCCTCTTGCTAATGGATTTCTGAATGCCATTTTCATTATAATATTTTTATAAGACCCCACTCTTCCTCTTTTATTACATTTGCTTTTGTGAAATGGTTGAGACTGCTCATCATATACTTTAGGTCCTTTAAATATTGTTCCTGTTTACCATCATGGGAGATAGTTGGTATTTTATTCATATAAGAATAAAGCCATATTCCAGTTTGTATTTGGCAGCTAAGTGAGTTTATGCAGAACTTAATCCCAGGATGGGTTAGGCCATCCTTTAGTATGAATCAGTAACGCAGTTAACTTTGAACTATATTCATGTAATATTGGCTGAGGCATTAGTCAAGCAGTCTTCATATTTGTAAGTGTCCATGCTTCCATAATTCCATAATTCCATAACAGTAAACTCGGCTGCATGGGATAAATGGTATTTAGGGCAGCTGAAGTACTGAGAACTTCACTGTGGTCTGTCTATGAGCAAAGGGAGGATGGAGCACTGTAGTGCCCCTGCCCACCTAGAGACACCTGCTCTGAGCTCTGAGCTGCTAAGACACAGTTGTCTTAGTTAAGGTGGTTTTGGGCCATTCCCTGTCCCCAGGCAGGAAGATCTCCCACTCAGACATCCCTGTTGACCTGTAGACATAAAGATGCCCTTTATTTAATCAATCAGGCCTGACTCCAGTCCAGCAAGACTCCACCAGCCCAAAAGCCTCTCTTGGGACTGCTTTGCTCCAGCCTCTTTAGGCAGCCCTGCAGCTCAGGGGCTGAGGGCTGAGAGCCCAAACCTCCCTTACCCACACAATGGCCAGAAGCTGTGAACAACTCCTCCACAACTGCTGGCCATGTCTGACTCCTTGCTGGCTCCTCTAAGGAATCCACTAACCACTTGGAAACAGTGTTAGATTCTCTCCTGACCTACTTCAAAACAAAGCGGGAAAGCAATCGAGCTGGTTTTAACACCAATATTTCAATGGAGGCTCTCTGCCACTGTCCTTTACTGCACCTATCTCTCCTGATTTAATTTCATGGGAGGCAAGACCTGACTTCTGCTCCTTGGATATAGTTCTCCAAGTTTATGTCAATAAAGATGTATTTTAACTAAGAATCTAAAGTAATCTAAAATAAGTGTGGTTCCTGGCTGCCCAGGACCCTGAGGAAACCTATGAAGAATGACTGCTGTATATATCAGTAATGTTGAATTAAGATACAGAGGTTTATTACAGAGCTTTTGCAATGTTTTTTTACAAGTGTCTTTCAGTAATTTCTGCTCCAGTATGTCAAGCTGACTTAGAGGCTCAGGATTTGCTCCAATGGGTAGAAGTCAAGGAAAGAAAAGCATTTCTTGAGATTGATGAGTGCTATATTCTGCCTTAATGCATCTTTTACCTGACCTGTCAGAATATTTCAGACCTATATATCCTGAAAATCTTCTTTCAGTTCATCTGTGATATTTGTGCTTATAGCTTTCCTCTCTTGGACCAATGATAACAATGCTTTATAGAATTCCTGCATAGTTAAAAGCAGATGCTACTCTTATGAGGGTGATGAATCCCACATGTTGAATGTGCCAAAGCAAGGACAAAAGAGTCATGAGCTCAAGGTCTGCTGACAGGCAAAAGGAAATGGAAAAAAAAAGCAAGAGAGGCAGTCTAATGACAGCACTGGTATTGCTTCCTTTATACCAGCCTCTAGACTATCTATTGAAGCNTTTTTGAGGGGGGTGGTTAGGGTGGAGAGGTTTAGCTGGTCTAGTGTCTGCAAGAGTTTTTACAGCAGTCAGGATGATGAGCACAGGGTTCAGCTAGAGTTGGTCAGGTGCCATTGAGGGGCAAACAGACTGAACACAGCCCTGAGCAATTCCAGGTGTGTAACCCCATTGCTCCAAAGAGTGGGGGGGTGGGCTTCATGAGCAGAGGGAAACTGGAACCTGTAGGGATCTGGAAAACACCTGATGAGTGCAACGCTTTCCATTGGCTGAGCAGCTGAAAGAAACAAAGAGGGCAGAAAGGCAGGGGGAGACAAAGTACACAGCAGAAGGTTGATTTCCTATGCTAAATACTGCCCACCTCACTGAACTCTCATTCCTACTGGGATTTGACCTAGTCTTTTGTTTGTTTGGTATCTCCCCTGCTACTCCCTTTTTCATACATTTCTGCCCAGCTTGCATTACTTGACCATTTGCACACACCTTGAACTTGCTGCAGCTCCATTGAGGCAGTTGGCTTCCTCCCACACATCAGAGAACTGGAAAGCAATTGGTATTTTGAAGATATTTCCTCCTGAGCTCCTGAAGGGAGGATGATTTTCTGTTGTTTGACAAAATCCAATTGATTCTTAACCTGGAACTCAAGGCTAAGACATATTTCAAAAGTGTTACTGAGATACTAAGAGACCAGAGACAAAGACAGTAGAGCATTAGAAACAGCAGAGTTAGAAAATTTATATTTACTGAAAGTGTGGCTGGCTTTCAGTAGCTCTGGATACACAGGAATGTGTTCTGGTGAGACTGCATAAGAGGGGAAATTGAAATTCAAACTGTTCATCTTTAGGTTGCCAACTAAGTCTGGGTCAAGATTTATTTGTTGATAAAATAAATCTAGCTTCTAGAAAGAGACAGAAAGGCATTAGCATCTGTCAGCACTGGTAAATTTTATGAATGATTTCTGAGTGGGACTATTTAGAGTGTTTTTTGACTGCAGCCTGTTGTCCTTCAGCAGAAAGAACGGAGACTAAATCGCCATTGGTGCTTGCCAAGGACTTTATCAGATCTGGATGTGCCTGAGACTCATTACTGACTCTGATGCTTGCACCAGAGCCAGGGCTGGAGATCTCATAGACCTGCAGTGCCAGCTCTCCCCAGACGGGCAGCAGTTCTCACTTCTGCAAGCTGCCTTCATTTTCAGACCCTTTCTACCAACGGATTTTGTCAGAGGATCACCCTTGCTTCCATAACATAGAGCTAGTTCCTTTAGAGAAGTAAAACAGTTATTCATAAATGATAGGGCAGAACAGGCTGTTTAGACAAGCTTGGCAAGCTGGACTGTCTCCCACGCAAAACACAATTGCCTGTGTTTTTCACTAACCACACCAGAATGCCTTCCTTACCAGATTAATAAGCACATGCTAGTCAAACAGACACCATTCTGAGGCACCATAGGAAGCAAAAATGTAAAAGCATTTTTTTGCCAAGCATTTGTTCCAAAGAAATCTGTTCAATACAGACTGCCTGGTTTTGGCTCTTCTGATGCCTCTGGAGGCAGGCTTGGAGGCCTGTGGATGTGTTTAGTGGAAGGGAGGGTGATTTCTTCAAATGCTGCTGTGGCTATAGGTCAGTTCATTAGGGCAAAGTGTGTTGGTGTGACATTTTTGCTACAAAGCCATTCTATACCTATTTCAACAGCTAGGCTGGAAACATCTTGGAGCTGGTGGTGTTGCATAAACTGTAGGGATGAATCTCTTGTCTCACATGAGCAGTGCCACAGGCACAGGAGACTTGATTTCAATAACAGCAGAGAGTGAAATGGCTCTGTACCTTCCCCTCTCTGGAGGGGATGCAGCTGCTTGGATTTGTAGCTGTAATCCTGTCCTGAGACAGGAATGCGCGTTACAGCAGCCTGGCCTAATAGAGGGGTTAGTGCCCCCTTCACAGCATTCCCTTTTCCCTTCCTTCATCCTGCACCTGCAGCTGTAAATTCCTGCTCCAGCGAAAAACTGTCAAGATTAGAACCTTTGTTTAGGGCACACATGGCCAAATCTTTTCTTTGGAAAGCGGAGCACCTGACAGGTCATCTTCAAAAGGGTAGTTGTTTTGGGTTGTCTTATAACATCACCTAGAGGTATTTCCTAATTTATAGCATATTAAAACCTAGGGAGGGGAGGGACAGGAGGCAGGTAAGGATAGTCTTCAGCTTCCCCCCACGTGAGTGATCATTTAGGATGAATTTTCCAGAGCCCATCTCCAGGTTGCTCTGACTCAGGCAGTGCAGAGGCTGTGCTCTCCAGCATGCCCCTGCCCCATCTCTCCCAGTGTTCTGCCTTGGCAAAACCAAACTGTGTGGCCAAGAAGTCTCCTGGCCACCACAGGCATCCCTGGCTGGGTTTTTAGAGCTGCCACAAGGTGGTGAGGTGCTACAGCTTCCCAGCCAAGCAGCAATAATCTGTTTTGGTTTAGGTTTGATTACTTTTTCCCTTAAGGAACCAAAAATTAGCAGCAGTGTAACTACTGAAAAAAACTCAAAATTTGGTTTTACTCAGAAACTTGCCGCTGAATGCTTTAGTCCACACCATTATATTTTTGGCAATTCTATAAACAAAAGTAAATCTTATAAAGACATGTATGTGACACAGCTTTACAGTAGGTACAGAAGTGTTTTGATTCTCATGCATTTGTATATGAATAAGAGGTCTGAATCTTTGTAAGGAGCGTCCAAAAATTAGTTAATTACAGGTTTTGGGTTTTTTTCAATTGTTCTATGGCTCTCTAATTGAGGACAGCCTTCTCTAAAGACAAGTTCACATATACTATCCATCAGCCCAATCTTTTCCAGTACCTGAAGCCTTTGGCATTACATATGAGATCATTCACTGAACGGTTTAAAAAGGGATTTTTGTCAGTTTTCAGTGGCGCTTAGCATCAGCACATCCCATTGGTATCAACACCTTGGGATTCAGGCCTTAAATGAAAATAACTAAGGAAAGAAACACCGTCTCTTCAGTTTCTTTATTTGAAGTGTAAAATTTTTAAGATCAAAGCCAACCTATTCTGTGTGAAGTCCTCTACAGTATTTTGGCTTAGGAATGCAAAAGCAGGATTATTATGTTATTTTTTTAAGCATCTCGGCTGGATTTCTGCCCATCTCCTGTAAGTGGCTTTTACTGCAGAACAGTCTGATCTCTTCTGCGGCACCTTTTCTCTAAAGCTTCATCAAGTGCTGCCATTCACAGCCTGGACTGATTCAGAACTTTGCCTGTGGAGGTGTGGGAGTGGCAGGAGAGGTGTCCTCAGGGAATGTTGGGACCTCCAGCCGTCCTGGTGGGCTGAGTGACACCCAGCACACCGTGACACACACAGGGCATGTGCTGGGGGATGGACATGTGCTCCCCAGGCTGTGCTGAAACAGGGCTCAGAAATACTGCTTGGGTCACATTTTGCATATGCATTTTCTCTAAGATAGCCTGCTAAGATTTTCATCTTATCAGGAGATGCTTGGTATAGCTCATGCAAATTATGTACTCATCTTCCTGCAGCAATAGAAGGAGAAAATAGCAGAATAAGGGATTGGGTGTTTACTTTGGCTTCTAGTGCAAAGTGTAAGTGGCTACCATAGCAATGCGAAGCAGATTTTAGTATTTCTTGTAGATTAGCAGATAATCAACAATGGCAAACATTGCTGCTTCACATGTAAGGCAGCGTGGGGAGCTGACGAAAGTAGGAGCTGGAGATACTTCAGGTGATGACAGTGGAAAAGCCTGATGTAAACATTCAGGGAGATGCTCCAAATCACTTGAGCCTTACTTAGGTAAGAGCTTGTCAGTCCCTGCAGAGCAGAGATGTGGCTCAGAGGCCAGAGCTGCAAGTCTGAATGAGGGAGTGAAGTCAAAACTACCCAGCACAAATCAGATCACAAGCCTCTCATTCAGGGTTCCTCGGCTGAATGCGAGTGGCAGGGAACAACACAAGATGGCTCTGCTGAAGGCTGCAGTGGCACTGCCACATTGTTCTCACGAGCTGCTTGCAGAATTTCTTGTCCCCTTTCTATCTTTTATCCTTGGGAATAGTGTTCTTAATGAATCTTTTCTTTTATAAATGTTCATCATTATCTAAGTTGCTTTTTTGTCTTTCAGTTATCACTGTCTCTTCTTGTAGGCGGTGTTCATAGGAACTTCTTCCAGGGAGAGAAAAATGATGAGTAACCCTTTGTTTGCCTTTCCTTCTTCTCTTGATTTTAATAAGACACGAAAGGCAAAAATCTGAGACATCTGTTGTTTCTTTCAGCCATTTCCACAGAGACATTAGATAGCATTTCAAGCACTCAACTGACAAAACAACTCACCTTGTGAGAACATTCTGATTTATTAGATTGTTTTATTGCACTAGTTTTGTAAAATGTAGGAAATAACTTTCTTCTCTGAGAGTCCCTCCATTTTTTTTTTTTTTTGCATAGAAGCAGTATTTTCACATAGTTTTAAGGTATCCTATTTTACTTATTGTATATTCATTGTATATTTATTATATATGAGTAATGAAATGCTGGATATTTGGAATGTGAAGGAAGTCAGTTAAAAGTAATGCAATTAAGACAGCACATAACTGACTGATCAAACCCAGAGATGTGGTTAATGCCTGATTTGTCATCTATTTTAATTAAAAAGCCTTAATGTAGAAAAATAATACAAATCAAAAGCACTGGCAGAGTGAGAATGTCATATATACTATTCCTGGTAATAGAAATAGTATATACTGTCATCCAAGGATTTGTTTTGTTAAAGTGGGGTGAACTGAGAATAATTTTAAACTCAAGATGGTTGCTGGGAACCAGCATGATGAGCAGGATTTTTACCCTCAGTGTCACTCTTAGGAGGTATTGTATGACCTGCTTCGACAGAGAAGACACACTGGAGTGTCCTGTTGACCAAAAGGCTCCGTGGGAGCAATCTCTTGTGGGCACACTGTATTCCATTTTCACTGTCTGTGATTCTTGGTTTCAAACTCTGGTGGGAACTTGCAGCTTTTTGAAAGGCCATTTAATGCTGAGAAGCCACAGGGCAAACCCCAGCCCCAGCTGACCCGTGGCTCAGCCTCACACCAATGAGTTGTCCTGCATGGCTCCAAGTGCAGGGAGTTCTCTTAAATTTTAACATTTTGGGCCAGGTTCAGTACCAGTAAAACTCCACTGAGAGCAGTTTTTTTATCCTTCCTGAGCAGCCCCTTATAAGCTTCTCAGGCTTTCTAGTTCAAGATTCATGACACAATTTCTTTCTCTCTGTTTATAGCACAGCCAGGAGCAGTGCTTGTGTGAGCTCGCCTGTGGCACTGCAAATCAGCAAAATCAAGTGTTGCAAAGGATGTATTTCTCTGCTACCTGATGATGTACAGTTGGGCAAGTGGAAGAAAGTTTGTGTGATGTTTTTATGGAAATAAATGTGCTTACTCCTTGGTCCCTTTACATCAGCATCGTTGAAGGACTTCTAGAAATGAGAATCCTTATGGCAACTTTGAGGTTTGTCCCTAAATTCTTACAAAGAACCCAATTTTCTGCTGACATGAACTGATAGAGTTCCACAGCACACAATAATGCTGTGGTGATTTTTATCAGCAAAATACCTGGCATAATTATCTTAGTGTAGTAAGTGTGGTCAAGTGGTGTAATGTAATCCAACACCAGCTAAAGAATGCATGTGACAGCTTTGTTTTGCAAGAAGGGAGTAAAAAGGCTTGTTGGAAGGAGAGCCCAAATGCCTTTTAATTCAGGGAACTAGCATCTGACCCTAATTATGTGGAAAAATGGAGGTAGTGCAAGCACCAGAAAAGGGACAAGTCTGCAACAGGAACAAAAGCATCAACTGCTGTTGAGCTGCATGCAAAGTTCAACTGAGAGGGAGAGAGAGACAGACAAAGTGGCTCCAGTTGCACATAAATACTAGATGGAAAGTGTGTTGAGGAAGCAGGGCAACGGGTTATTTTTCATAAGCTGCAAAATTGCTTAATAAAAATGAAATGACTTGCCCTTTCTGTAGAAATTAATTATGATGGCAACTTTGCAGAGGAGCATAATAAAGATGTAGATAAAATAAAAGTGGCATTGAATTCAAAAGCTATGCGTAATGAATGGTCCTTTAAGACGCTTATGATCAGTACCAAAAGACCTTGACTGCTGTATAGTAATGCATTTAAGTTCCTAACTAACTGATTTTATTATTTAGTTTGACATGATGTTAGTTGTTTATCAAAGAACAAGGTATAAAACAGCACTGCAGGCTCCATGAATAACTTACCAAGGAATAAACTTTTTGTGTTCAGTGACAATTCATCAGCTTGCAGTGTGCTGTTTCCCTAAGATTTCTCCTATCATAAACCTCTGTCCACACCAAAATCAGATTATGTTTCACCATGAAATTATGAGCACAGAGATGTCTGATCCTATATGGCTAAGGTGGGGTTTTTTTTATTTTTTTTTAATAGATTATCCCTTCCTCCTAGGGAAAACAAGCAAACAAACAAAAAAAGACATTTTTGCTATTGTCATCTTTAAACACTTAGTTGTTTAAAGATTCCTATACAACCTCTCTTCTTCTTTGCTCTGGCAGCCCAGTTATTCAGATTGCTGCAGAACAAAGCAAAGAACCCCAGAAGAGCACATAAAAGCCACTGCAACAACAGCCTCCCCAGTGATACTGCTGAAACAGGGTCCCCCACTTCAGGACAGGGAAATGACTCAATTTCTAACTCTCCAAAAGCATGGTATTTGACAGGCTGGAAGCATGGGAGATCTCACTAGTGAGCTATTTGTCATCTCTAAATACGTGTCCTTGCAGGTGTTGGCAGGTGTTCACACCTCAGTGAGTGAAATCCAGCACCTGTCTGTGCCTGAAGACAGTGGAGACACCCATTTCAACCAAATTATATGAGGTGAGCACCCATAAAGTACGATGAACTGCTGGGAAGGGTGAGTAGATTTAATTTGCCTAGTTATATTTTATAGTTGCAAATTCAATATCCAGGATTGTCAATTATGGTACAACTAGAGCATTTTAAAACGCCATGATAAATACTTCATCTTCCTCTGATTTATCCTCCAATCGATTTGTGCCTTTTTGCTGTGCAGACAGACATGTTTGCCATCCTAGATGGAGATGACTAGCAAAGATCATGCTAGTGTCTCTAATCAAATGGTTAAAGTTTTTCAAATGAATCTGTATTATTTGAGTTTTTTTAATCTTTAATCATACTTATACTCCAGTGTGAATGTGTGCTGATTAGTTAGTTTCTGTCCTAGGGAGACAAGAAGTGCTTATATTTACCCTGATATATTATGCTGGTCATTATTCAGCACTGATTGGTTTGATGGAAAAATATACATTACCCCAGCAAGACAAGCTGCTTAGTCTTATTCATCGTGTTAATTAGAAGCTCACACAGCTATTGCCTTTTTTTTTTTTTCAGTTTATTGATAGTTGTTTATCTGTGCAGTGATTATGTAGTTTATCTCATCTTGTCCCCCCACTTCTCATAAAAACTGTCTGTTCTGAAATTAGCAAACACGTGGCTGTAGTTGTGCCCTGAGGGCACGCTCCGCCTGCAGTCACGGCTCTTTCCACCAGGTAGCTCTCCTCAACAGGAGGGTGATGAATCCCCAGGAGTCAATTCAGGCTTTGCAGGCACTGATGGATTGCACTGCTCCCAAAGGGAACGCCTTTCTCTCCCAGCCAGAGGGGTCCAGTGCTCCCTTCCTTGCTCTTTGTAGTTGGAGATGTTGGGGGTTTATTTATGTGGGAGAGGTAAGGCTGCCCTGCTATCCATTAAAAGGTCTGAGTAAATTTTATCCCAAAATGAAGAATGGGAATACGCAAATTTTAGATAGATAGATAGTAAATTTGATAGGGTACCAAAATCTTTACTTCTGCATGCCCAGTTATGACTGTTGTTATGCTAAATAGCTAATTTATGAGAAAAAAAAAATTCTAAGGATTTACAGATAAAGTTCACACTTTACTGTCTATAGGTGGTCCGAGGACAAAATTGTTCACACACACGATAATTTTTTCAAATTTTATTATTCAAAATTAAAAATTCAAAAATTCTATTATGCAATGAATTTCTAGGTCTTCACTCTAGATCCTATGAATTTAGGAGATATGTGACTAATCACTGCAACCTGCTCCAGCTTGTCATTCTGTGATATTTTCAACTTGCCTAGTCCATCATTTGACTACTCATCAAAGTCCCATTCAAGAAGTGAACCGTGAAAAAAGTTGAAAAAATCATATGCAAGCAGGTACAACAGCCTGAATTATCCACACACCTTGGGAACTGATCATTTGCATCAGAATAACAGGAGTCCAACATCTCACTAAGACCCATCCCAAAGTAAGACAAAGTTAGAACTTCCAGTATTTTTTATTTCCTTCTTTTTTTTTTCTGTAATTATCCTACTTTATATGATTGATAACTTCTGTGTAATTGAGAATACCAGACAGATTCTCATCCATTGCAGCTCTGAGTTGGTGGAGTCTAAAGGTATGATGAATCCATCTGAATTTTAGTCTCCCAAAGTACATTGATTATTAGTAATTGAGTTAACTTTTCAGCTATCTCCTAACTTAGAAAAATATTAACAACAATTGATTAATAATTATTATTACTGCGACTACTATAATAATAATAAATAATACAATTGCAGTCACAGCCATCTTATTCTTGCAATGAACATGGTCTGAAACAAGGAAATCCTTGTTTGAAATGCTGACTTTTCAAAGTATTGTAACTGGATGTAAGTGAATAAAAACAAAAAGAAAAGTTATGAAGCCCTAATATAGAAATTATGGAAGTGAATTCTTTTGATGTGGACATATTACTTTCTCTAGAGTAAATAAATAAAATAATGGAAGAATTGACTTGCTGTCTTTGCAGATATCAAAGGGATTTTATGCCCTGTTCTGGCTGCATACAACAGACAGAACATTGTTGGAGGATGAAAATGTCCGGTGCCTTGGCACCGTGCAGGGACAAGCAACCCTACAATGACTCTTTGCAAATCCTGCTATTACACCACATAAAGGAAATTGGTTTGGAAATGAAAGGGAATGATATCAGCAGTGGGAAGAGGGACTTGGAATGAGACCTGTGGCTGAAGGGAGGCCAACAAGGCAGCCCAAGAAAGGACACTAAAAAGTAAAACACTGGCAAAACTGCTCTGACTTAAAGTGGGGGCTATTCAAAACCAAGGCCATCCCAGAACTCCAAGGACCTAAATAGGACCTCTGTGTTCTACATCAATAAATGTGTGTGGCTTTATTGATGTGTGGCTTTATTTGTAGCTTTTACATTCAGCTTCTGGTTACAGGCACAGATTCTGGTTGACTCTTTTCCACTAGGCTGAAAAGCCCTTAACTATTGAAATTGCCATAACCAAATAATTTGTTTCCTTCTTACTCAATTAAAAAGATCAAGTGTTTGAGGTCTCTCGTTGCAAAGCATTCTCCTCAAACCTTCAGCCATTTTTTTTCCTCTTGTGCTTTCTCTGTAAATATTCTGTACCACTTTTTGAAGAACTGGATACAGGAAAATTATTTTGGTCTTGTCAGTGTTATAGAAGAAACTTTTTACCCCCATTCTTTTGCTGCAGTACCTTACTGACAGCACTTACATAATTACTTGTGCTTTTCCTCCCACTTCCTCTACAGAGCCTTCGTTTTCCAAGGTCATTTCCCATTTGCATATGACTAGGAGCACGAATTCATAACTTTGCATTTGGTACAGGTAAAGGTATTTTGGGCTGACTAGTTCAGAATAAGCTAATAGATTGTCAATTTGCCTCCTTTATCTTACATGGGGCATACCTCGCTTCTGAGACATCAGCACAGCTCACAGGGTTCTTATGGCTTCTTTCCAGGATGTGACGCGTGTCATTAACTACTTGTAGGACAGAAAGTGCTGTAAAGCATCAACATAAGAGTCTCTTCATGTTTTTTTTCTTTCTTTTTACTAGGTAAAAATGGGAAAACTAGAGGATACTGTATGGGAGAAAGGAGGCAGGAGGACTGAGGAACTGTTTGAAATAGCGTCTTTTTCCTTCCACTCTCTGATATTTCTAACTAATGTTGCCACGTCTCTATGTTCTGACCTGCCTGCCACAGGGATTGATGGGCGTTTGCCAAAGAAGGAGGGAACGGAGGGGAGGGGAGAGGAGGGAGGTGTATGAACTGTACCTTTGCCCATGCCAGGCTGGAGATAGCGGCTGCTCAGCTGACTGCTGCTGGAGCTCAGCAAAATGTACAAACAGAAACAAACCCTGCATTGCACTCACTGTCAGCCTTGGGGCAAGCTGGTTAAGGTAACCATTTTAATACAGAGATTATCACTGGATTCCCTCCTTCTTCAGAAAGGGATTATCAGAGAATAGCAGAGAGAAGTGTGTTCTTCTGAGGTGAACACAGCAAGTCTCTATCAAAGCCCTCTGCCCTAATGTTGTTCCAAAGTTTCCTTAAAGTGCTGGAGACACTGGCATGCAGTTGTTTCCCTTGGATCCTCACAAACAGCAATGCATCCTTCCAGGGTTTTTTTTTTAAACCTTTTAGCTTTCTTCATACCAAGGCACTCACCCAGCCATTTTATGTCCCTACCACTCCTCTGGGCAAGGGATCCTCAGCGGAAAGCTGCACTATGCAAGCCGTGCAAATGGGCATATTAAAAATGCAGCAACACATCGGCGGCTGGGTGGGGAGTGGAGCGGGAGGGCTTAATCCCAGCTCATGGGGGACTGACGCTGTGGGAGACCCTGCCTGGGGTCTGCAGCAGGACCTGGACAGGCTGGATCCCTGGGCTAAGACCAACAGCATGAGGTTCAAAAAGACCAAGCGCAGAGTCCTGCACTTTGGCCTCGCCAACCCCTGCATGCAGGGGAAGAGTGGCTGGAAAGCAGCCCGGTGAAAATGGACCTGGGGGTGCTGGTCATCAGCCAAGGCATCCTGGTCTACACCAGGAACAGCGCAGCACTAGGACCAGGGAAGCGATTCTTCCCCTGTACTCCGCACTGCTGAGGCCGCACCTTAAGTGCTGCGTCCAGTTCTGGGCCCCTCAAATCAGGAAGGACACTGAGGTGCTGGAGCGAGTCCAGGGAAGGGCAACGAAGCTGGTGGAGGGTCTGGAGCACATGTCCTGTGAAGAGAAATTGAGGGAGCTGGGGTTGTTCAGCCTGGAGGATGCTCAGGGGAGACCTTCTCACTCTACAACTCCCTGAAAAGAGGTTGGAGCCAGATGGGGGTCAGGTTCTGCTCCCAGGAAACCAGCAACAGGACAAG
>VXBQ01004156.1:348796-400479 GCA_013400175.1 Phainopepla nitens | reverse complement strand
CCCGGCGGGGGGACGGGACGGGGCGCGGCGGGGCGGGCGCGGCCTGGGCGTCCCCCCGCCCCGCTTCCAGGCCCCTTGCTCTGCCCATGCAGAGGGAAATAATAAAAGCCTTAATGAAATAAAGCAGGGGAGTGGAACGTGTTGGCTCTTCCCCATGTGGCGCCCGCCTCGGCTGCCTGGCCGCCCCGCAGGTGCCCGCTCTGGCTGAAGATGGGTGGCACCGGGCGATCTCGGAGGGCTTTTCCAGCCCAGCTGCGGAGCGGCTCTGCGAGCGCGGCCGTCGCGGGGGCCGATGGCGGTGGCGGTGCCGCAGCACATGGGCCCCGGGTGCCTCGGGCCGGCGCTGCCCGCTCGCTGCTGCCCGGGCCGGGAGCCGGCACCTCAGAGCCCGCAGGACCGGACAGCTCCGGGCGTGACAGCGTCCGCTTCGCGTCCCTCCGAGGGGCTTAGCCTCACGTGGAGCTGAGCCAGGCTGTGCCTGGGCGTGTCCCCTCTCCCGCTCCGTGCTGCGGGATCCGATCCTAACCCGACCCATCCGACGCCTGCCATCCCAGACCCGTCAGCGAGCGAACTTCCCGCTGATGGCTCAGGGCTCGTCCTGGTGTGCTATCGGTTTCTGTAGCACTATAGTAGTTCCATCCCGGGCTGGCTTGGTGCCGTGCGTGAGTCACTTTCGGTGCTTTTAGTAGAAGAGGCCGGAATTTCAGCGTGTTCAGTTTCAGGAATGCATAGTCTGACTCAGAAACGAGAGCACTGTAATGTTTGATCTTCTGCAAGAAGGCGCATGGAAAAGAGTTGGGGTGCTCATAAGCAATTTTTTAACTCCCCTGTGGTCAGTCTGTCCCTGAGCCAAGTTGATCCAGCAAAGTTGCAGCCTTAGTTAATGTTCGAATGTTTGAAGATCTCATCAAATTGTGAACGTCTTCTGCACCAGGTGGTTGGTGTTGCCTCCTGAGCCACAGCTGCATGTGCAGGAGGTGTGAAGGAGCCACGCTTGAATTCACATCTGGTAATTCCCACAACTGAGCTCTCCTGGCCTCCTGTGAGCCAGGGAGGAGCAGTTTGGAAAAGACCTATTGGACGAAGTTGTGTAAAAGAGTGAAATTACAAGGGTGTGATCAGTGCCCATATTTCTGTCATTCATTCTGACCATAAATGTGCTCCATCACTTTTACTGTACAGCAGAAGCTTTTCTTAACCAAGTTGCATTTGGATATTAATGGACAATTTATGACCTGCTTTGTCACTTCTTGGGTTTTTCTTGTATGCTCAGCTTTGGAAATTCATGATTACCATCAGTACAAGATAGATTCTGCCTTGGAAGGTTTCATTAGGTGTAAAATGATAATCTTACAGCTGTGTGTTTTGATAATCTGAGACCAAAAAATAAGGTTCAGAATCTGGTTCTCTTGCTGACTGACTCCTTCCCTCCAGTTCTGTTGCCTCCAAGAGAGAGCATTTGTTAAAATGACAATAATCAGTTGCAGTTTGTGCTGTTCTTTAGAGAAAACAGCCTGTTGAAATTGTTTAGAGCAGGGCTCCAGTTCTGCTCTCTGAAAGTCTTCTCCTCCAGTGGGCTGAGTATCCTTTAATGTATAAGGAAATTTTACAGGACTATAGGAATTATTTCAAGGGAGAGTTACTGTAACTTGAAGACTGGCTGTCCCAGATCCGCCTGAGCTGTTGAAACAGAAGCTGTACTTGGCAGACCCAGTCCTGTAAGGCTCTGTTCTTGGTGGATGTTCATCCTTAGACACAGGAGTTTTAGTGTGTTGTTATTAGGCTAACACACATTTTTGGGATTATGTGGCTGGTGAGAAAGTTGTTTCTGACAAAAAGTTAGCCAGTGGAAAAAAAAACCTAAATCACTCTTCTGTTTTACATCTAAAACTATGCAAAAAATATGGTAGCACACACAGTTAAATCAGCAGTTAAGCTGTGTTAACTGATCAGTCTGGAGCCTAGAGTGAAAAACTCAAGGAGTGAAAAGGTGATGAGATAAATGATATTATTCAAATAGTAAAATAAAATATATTGTTACTGTAGATAAGTAAATTTGCTTACTCTTTATATACTGTAATTTGGAATAGATAGTGCCCCCTCCATTCTTATTGATAACAAAACAAGACTATTTTAGATACTACCAACTTCCCTCACGTAATTTTACGATGGTCTGTTAAGCAGAGTCTCTTAATTTTCTTATTTATTGCTTCCAAATGTAGATAACAGTATTATTTTGGAAGTAAATGCAGTTGGTGGAAGGATCTGCTGTCTGAGAAATGGTGCCATAGGTAGAGGGGGAGGTAGCAGCATTTGTGGCTGACTGCTGTCAGATTTCAATTGCTGCTTGTACTCCTCGCAGCCAAGGTCAGGAGACTGAACCTGAGGCTTGAACCTGTTCTGTAGCTGCCTGCCCAATTCTCAGTGGCAGCTGTGAAGCTCTCTGGGGCTTGGGCAAATTTGCTTGGCTGTTTGGCAGAGCTCTGAGCAGCAGCAAGGACACTGAGGCCGTTTGTGTGCAAGATGCTCTTATCTTTCACCCATGCTGAATTTTCCAAGTCCTGTGTGTTAGACTCAGATACCTGATACTGATCATTCTTCAGCTTGCTCCATTACCAAGTTTAAGGTGAGCATCATGAAGAAACAAGATCTCTGTATTGATGATATTTTGGACTTAAAAGTGCTGTTTGAGTTTTAATCCTCAAATAGTTTTCTGAAATGTCATGGTTTAGTAAAGCAGTTTCACTATAAATATTACTGTTGCCTAACTGTACTTTAAATGATGTTTCCAGTGATGCACACTTCTATTCAGCTGGCTCTTATTATCCTATGGGTAAGACTTAAAACAAAAAGCAGTTTGGCAAAACATTGTGTTATTAGTGATTGGTTGTAGAACCTGAGGAATGGTAGCAAACTTGACCAACAGCTGAATTGTAACAGTATTGATTACCTGGAAGATTGCCCTGTTAGTCTTTGGTTTTACTGGCACTGCTGGTACCTTGCCCGTAAAGACAGAGTCGTCTTCTGCAATAGTCCCTTTTTTGTTCAGTGGAAAACAGGAGTCAGTGATCAAAGTGTCTGGAGTTATAAACTAGGTAAAATTACACTTCAGCACTGCCACCATCATAGCCACATTTCTGGTCACTTTGTGAAATTACAGTGGTTAACAGCTGCTGTTAACCACACAAATACTAAAAGTATATTTACTGGATTTTTTCTTCATTTTCAAAAGGTCTGACTTTGCTCCGTGTTTGTTGGCTGGATTTGATGAAGTGTGATGATTTCCAGTCTCTAGTCCCAAGCACTATGGCTCTATACTTTTTTTTAAATTCTGATCTATCTGATGTCTTAAAACTTTTTCTTATAATGTCAGCGCCTTTGAATGAGGGAACATCTTATATGTATCTTCTTAGGAACAGACTAGACTGCCAATCTGACAGCAATATCTCAGAGCAGTGCCTTTGAAATGTATGCTATTGACAAGCTCCTAATGTGGCCTGACAAATTTATTCTGCTTTGTGGCAGATGGGTAATTTTTATGGCCAGAGGAATTTCTTAGGACATCTTGTTGGCTGCTGTCTTCCCCTCTGTAGTCACCCGCTCTCTAGTTTATTTTTCCCCTATGTACCTGTGTGTATATCTTCATACACAGCAGCCATCATTCTCCAGCAGAACCCATCCTGCCTGAATGTATTAGAGTTCAAATGTTTTTCCCCCTTCAGCTTCTTGTGTCGAACCCTATCTTTTTTTTTTCCAGAAAGTTGTAAATGGAAATCTTTTGGTGTGAACTTAGTGGTTGGTCTTTATCAGGCATTGGTGTGTTTAGTTTTCCTGCCCTATTTTTTCAAGGAAGCTGTAAGACTGCAAGATGCAAATTCAGGGTTTAATTAAATTTACTTGTACTCACTTCCACAGATTTAAGTAAAATCAAGGCATATGGGAACACAGATGCAGGAGCTGACTTACTGTTTGTACCTAACACTTATCTTTGTGTACTTACACAGGTGATTTTTATTTGTTTATTTTTTAACAACTGTTGGGTAATTGAGCTGTGTAAGTTTGAGCAAATGCAACTGATACCTGACCAAAGCTTGGTTTGCCCATGTAAGCTTTAGGCCTGATAACAGGTTTGTGTATTAAAGTGATGAGTGTAATGCTGTCCCATACATTCCCCTTAACAGAAGGAGGTGTTAAAAATGCAACCCAGCCACTATTGGAAAATAGTTTGCACCTGGCTGGTGCTGCTGGTGCCTTACTGCATCCTGTTGAAATACCCATTAGCTGGATATAGCAGAAGGGACCTTTGAGCCTGAAATGATGAACAAGGGAAAAATTAAACCCTTTTGGCTTATTTTAGTCCTTTTGACAGCACTTCACAGTTTTATGCATGCTGTACCTGTAGGAGGCCATTGTTGTTTGAGAGTTCTCACAACATTCTTGGCCTGATTCTTCCTCTTCCATGTACACTGGGAGGAGCGATGTGGTGACAGCAATTCCATTAAAGCTTTTGGTGCTGACAGGGGTAATCTGTCTCTAATGGTATATCCAAAAAGCCAGGTGTTAGTTTACTTCTACCAACAAAATATGACTTACTTAAGATAGCTTGTTTCATCTGAGCAGAGGACTCCTTGTGCTGTCAGCTCTTTCTCTTGCCTGGTCCATGGCATGGCAGCAAAAACAGTGGAGTGACACTGCTTCCTTTGACAGCTCTACTTATTTTTTTGAGTAATTAAGTAGATTTGAGATCCTGAAATGGCATTACTTATTGATTTGGCATGGAATGGTTCTCAATCGACTTGAAGGCCACTCTGGTTTGCAATATACATATTTTAGTATATGCATATAGCATTTTAAAAGTTTGGGGGCTTTTTCTTTAATTTGTGTTTTTTAATATGCAGCTTTAGGAAAGGAGTTGATTAATTTTTTAATGAAAAGAGTAGGAAGAGTCACCACTTCACTCTGTGTAAATGAAGGTGTCTTTCCTGTTGTTCATTGTGAATTACAGTCATTATATACTTTTACCCTTATGGCCTTGTTTTAGTAATAAGTGCTTTTCAGCCACAGTAAGTACCTAATATATAAAACATCTAATTTAGATAATACTTACATTTTGTTAGCAAATTCAGGTTCAGGAGACACAGGTTGACAACTGAAAATCAAATGAGTAAGTTATAATTAAAGGAGCTTCTACATATGGAGTTACCTACTTAATTTAATACTGATAAAGGGTGTTGATGTGTTTACAGGACAGTCCTTTCTGGCCAGCTGAGCTGTGGAGTGAGTAGTGGGTGAATGAGTGAGGTCACAGTTGTGAAGGAACGTGCTGTGTTCACTCGTGTATTTTGGGGTTTTTCTCTTTTACTGTAAGAAAGAGCAGGGTTGGCTGAGAATACATTTTGGGTGGGTTAAGAGCTGTAGCCCAGAATATTCTGTTATTTTCTCCTTCAGGGCTCATGATTCAGAGTTCTCTGTTCATGGAGCTTGTGAAGAGAGCTGTCAAGGGTGGGGCAAATGTGTATTTACATTTTTCAGTCATTTGTAAAGTATCGAATGGCAAGAATGACTTTGCCTTACAGGTGAGCAAACACGAGCAGTTTTCAAGTATGAAGAAACTTGAATTGTATCAATTGGTACAGTTTTCATTTCTTTTCTTGCCCCTGGATGCACCTCTTCCCTTATTTTTCTGAAGGGAGCAGGGAATAGCTTGGCAGTGGAGCAGTGACCAGGAGGCAGAGCCTTTGTGCTCCTGTGTAGGAAATACGTTGTTTCACCAGTGTGGTTTCTTGTTTGTTCATCTACCTGTTGGTTTTTTGTTTGGTTGTTTTTTTTCCCCTACTTCCTGGGCATAGGTGATGGGTAGGAATTTTGAGTACATGAGGAGAGGTGGGGAGAAAGTGAAGAGATGGATGGGAGACCCTGGTTTTACTGGTTCATGGATCAGCTAATCTGCAGGTGCCTGTAAATTGCACCAGCAATTCTTTCTAGGATTGATCTGTAACCTGAGCCAGTGTGGGTTTAAAATGGTCACTGCAAAGCAGTATATTCACCTTGTAATTTTTGAACTCAATCAATAAGATTGTTTAACTCTGCATTGATCAAAAATTGATTGTTTTGGGAGCTGCCATCTTTTTCAGATGCTTCCTAGTTGTTTCAATTCTAGAAGGCTGTCCAGTTCGTAGGATATTAATAGGCTATTAATGAAGTTTATGACCCATGTTATTTAAGAAGTCTGTGTAGACAAACAAAAGAGTTTCCAATTTAATAAAATGGAGAGCTAATTTGGGAAGAGGTACTGCTGTATTAACGTTTTTCGTTTTTTCTCATTGTGCAGCTATTGGCGAATATGAAGAACTTAGAGCAGAAAATAAGAAAACAAAAGAAGAGGTTTGTATATATCAATCATACCAGAATACCTTGTGGACTGTGGTAGATTGTTGAGTGCTTTTTTGAGTTCACTGTTACTAATAATAATTATTACTTGTACCTGTATGTTTTAAGGAGTAATGAATGCAACTCTCACAACTGTCCCACTCCAGAAAAGTTCCTGTAAATATATTTTAAGTGATTGCTGCTTTACCAGGTTTGTCTGTGATTACAGTGGGAGCGTAGACCAAGCCACGTGTCAAGATAAAATTGTTTCTCTTTGATCTAAGTCTTGTTTTATTACAACTTCATTTGCACAGGGGACTTAATTACTGAAAAGGAAAAAAGAGAACAGCTTCCCTCAGCTTCTGAACATTGGGACTGTAGGAATATGATTTCTGAAGGTAGAGAGGAATGTGGGGGAGTCAGTGCTCCACTGTATTGTAAGCAAAATTCTCCTTTCTCCAATATGAGTGAGCTTAAGATGTAAGAAACCTGTTAGTTTTCAAGTCTCTGTTAGCTGCCAAGATATGTAGGTTTAATTCAGCTTCTTCTGAAATAATTTTGGAAGGGTCATGTTTAGTTACAAATGTTTCAATTGGAGGCTGTATTGAGAAGACCTTCTCTTTAACTCTTTTCTTATTGTTAAAAAAATTTGAAACTTACGATTCAGCAAAGATTATGTGTATTTCTTCTGAGGTCAGCATGCTGTGCTTCGTTCCCTCCTATCCTCTGACCTCCTTGTGCTTTTCACTTTGGTTTTTGCTGCCTTCCTGCTCTGCTGTCCTTCACCAACGTCTCAGATACCCCAGGAAATCTGTCCTCTGCCTTTGCTGTTTGGAAGAAATGCTCAGAAGAAAATGAGAATAAAACTGGGTTTAGACCAAGATTCCATCCAGCCTGGAATGCTGTCCCTGACAGCTGAAAGGGAGGCATGTGGGAGCATGTTGAACACCTGGGCAGGTTTCTCCTGCAGTCTCCAAACCATTTGCAGCCTGGGAGTGATTTCAGCATCTGGCCCTGCTCTGCTCTCTTCCTTCAGTTTGTCCCGTGCTGGCTGTTGGCATCTTTCACATGTGGGGAGTGCCCTGCCAGGACATGTGTACACCCCATGAAAAACAGGCTCCCCAGCTTAGCCCTGAACCCAAGTCATATCACCTTTGGTGTTTTTTTAGCAAAGCCTTGTTTAGCTTGGGAAGGGAGGAATGGGGAAACTTTCCTGAGCTACGTTTTTATTTAAATTTTTTTTCGTCAAAGGGAATTTCAATGAAAAATTTTAATTCTGAAATTGAGATGGAACGAGATGTTTGAGGTTGTTTCTTCCATTCTGCTTTTCTTGCCTCCTTGCTCCCCTCTCTCACAAGACTTCTTTCCTGCAGCTGCATATCTCTAGCTACTCCTGGGTGTTTCATCTGAGGCTGCTTTGAACTTTTTCAGAATGCTTGCGTAACATTCGAAAATTTTCCAAGCCTGAGCACATGGGGATTACATTTCCAGCCGAGCAAATCAGTTAAACACGTGCTCAGGGCTGGATTTTCAGTTGTTATGCAAGTTTTCTCCCTACAGAAACTCCATTCTGCAAATTGGTGTGCTTGTGTAAGCAGTCATGGTTCATTGTTCAAGTGCTTGGACTCAAGTGGTTAAGTGTGGGGCTCTAAGTGCATTTCTTCCACGAAAAAAATCTACTGATAAAAAGTTCATGGTTATATTTGCTTCCAGTGCCAATACTGGAAGAAACTATTCCTTGTGTTATGGCAGGGCAGAGTAATCCTAAAGGTCCTTAGCATCTCTTGCTTTGTATCTTAGTGTGTGCTCTGCAGGATCCAACCTGTTACTGGAGAAGTGTAGCACAGACTTTCTCTGCCCGTGGCTCTGGGAAGTTGTGGGTGACTTCTGTTCCAGTTTCTGCCTCTGTCTGTCACCGTGAATGTCAGCAAATGTCTTCCTCTGTATCGCTTGTGGTCACCTAGTTGCGTTGACAGGAGAACGAGAAGTTAATTTTTTTAGCAGGTGACTTGCAGACTGTGTGTGGAAAGTGGCACAGAGGAATTAAATAGCAGTCCGTGTGTGTGTGCTTTTGGTACATACAACATGGAATACTTGGTGGAATACTTTTCCAAGTCACTACTGTACTTGAATGGCTCTGAAAGGTGAGCTGTGCATGCAGAAATTGTCCTAGTTTCCATTAGACACACGGAACCTAGTGGATAATGGGCAGCTAACCTAAGATGCAATTTTAATTTTTGAAAATTTACGCTCTTTGTTCCATATTTTTTCTTAAAATTAGGAAGTAAATTGACTTTTACATGGGTTACTTTGTTCGAAGCACTGCTGCTTTAAAGGGATGCTAATAACCATGAAAATTCAGGAGCAAAATACTGGATCTTTGATCCACAGTGTCTCTTCCTCATTGCCTTGCAAAAATGCCAATTTGAAGACCACTGGTGGAATCTCTGACGACATCTCCTCACACATTTTTTGTTAGTGATTTTAAATACTTTTAGAAACAATAGAGCCAAAATTATATTGGCAGATTAGGTCTCTTAGGTCACCTTTTTTTATTGATGTAGCCAACAAAACATTCATACCAGCCCCCCAAAAATGGATAACTGACGTTCAGCTGCACACAAATGTGGGTAACTTAATATGCAGTTCTGACATATTCAGAGTCAGATAATGAATAAATATTTGACTACTTGCTAATCAGACAGAAATGACTCTGAACACTGGTTTTGACAGTGTTTTGTCATGCTGCCAGTAGGGAAAATAAAAAAAGAAAGACAGCTATCCAAAACAGTAGGTGTAATACTGTATTTGTGATACATCATTCATGGTGTTTGCTCTGTTAAAGCACAGGGATGGAGTGGATTATCTGTTTTGTCACCACGTGGGAATGGGGAAGGGATTCTGCCTTGATGACATGCTCATTGTTTCCCTGAGTATTGCAAATGTCATTGGGTGCTTTTGAGCACTGCACCAAACTCACAATTTTAGAACAAACATTAAATCTGCATGCATTTCACAATCTGTGTAAGTGGGAAAGAATTGTGTTTTGTGTTGCTTAGCAATGGTTTAATTGACTATATGACTACTATGTGAACTTCTTGCATCTTAATATCTGGACTGAACAATCTCCCTGTTGTTTTTGTCCCTTGAAGGCCTTTTACTGAAGTTTGTAGGAGGTTATGTGCAAAATAGAAGCCTGTTAATAGAGAATAGACAAGGAACTAGAAATTAAAGTATTGCCTTGTGTATTGGGTACCTGGAAGGCTAAAATATGAAAAGAGTGGGATCAGCAAATTTTCTGAACTTGTGCCTGCAAAGACAAAGAATATATGGAGTTATTCACAGAATTAATTTTGGCAACTGGACTGTTAATTTCTAAAAATACAGATGCAATGTATTTTTACTGCTAGGAGATTATCACTGACTCCTGTAGCCAGTTCAGGACTGCAGTATTGTCTGTTTACAGGCAATTGTCTATTAGGGTTTTTATAAATGAGATAATGGTGGTATAAATATTAGATTACTAATACTAGCTATATTACATAGAAGAAATGCTTATTTTACTTTGCAGAGAAGCTGGAACTCTTTATTAAGTTAAAAACAGAAAATTGACGGTCAGTCCAGGAGCTACAAACTTTTTAATTTTCTTTCAAGGGTACTCTTTAGTTTGGAGCTGTCTCTTTACACTGAAAAGGGGAAGCTTAGTAAATGTATGGAAGCTCTTTCTCCTCAGCAGCTGCATGTGCTTGAATGTGGAAAGTGAGCAGTAGGTTTTATAGTAGTGTTATGCTATGTGCCTTTTAATATTTAGGAATAGTGATATTTTTGTCCATTAATGATTCTATTGTGTATGCCTCAAATTGCTTTTTTGAAAAGTGAGGTGGTTAGGAACTTCTAAGACTTCTGTGGAGCATTTTATGAGCAGCTCATACATCTAAATTTTGATTTTTAAACTTCTCAGTTTTAAAGGTGAGGTCAGTTTATTTTAAAGGGTGACAGTATTTTTTATTATAAAACATAGTTACAGGTTTTTTTATTTTTGTATAAATTTCAAATTTGAAACAGCTGAAGTAGTTAAAGAAAATCTCAAATTTTTCTAATTCTTAGAAGATAAACTAGGGTATTTTTGGAAGGACCTGTAACAGCTCTGCTTGCATGGCTCTGATTGCAAGACAGAAGGCAAAGTGCTTTCCATTGATCATTTCAGCAAGGGCAGCAATCTCCCACTCTCCTTTTATTCCTCCTCTTTCATTCTGAAGCACAGTAGCAGCAAAAGGAAGGTATTGAGAAAACTGCAACTGGGAGCAGGAATTGCTTGCAGAGACCCAAGCCTGGAGACCCTGATTGTGCAGAGAAATGTCACAGTTATGAGGAGAATAGTCAGCTTGCCGTGGTCCAAATGGAGCTCTCTCTGCAAATAGCACTCGAGGTGAAGTGGAATAGGTCATTTAACTTCCCCTTTCGCTGCACAGGGAAAGCTGCTTCGCCTTACAGCGTGCTGCCTGGAGGATTTTAAAAGGAGTTTTTCCTGTTGTTGGGATAAGGGAGTGTGCTCTGTCCTCCACATCAAGGTTTCTCTCAGTAGGAAAGTTGTTGACTTCCACAGCCAACAGATGAGATCCTTAAAGTGTTAATGTTCCTGGTTCTTAAACTGAGCGCTAAAGGGGCTGGCTCCCTTCACGTGCAGTGGGCTGAAAGCCTGCAGTGTGCAGAGAAGTCCGTGGGTGAAGAATGTCAGGGTGGCTGCAGTGCCTTTCTTGGGAAATGCGAGGAGGCAGCAGCTCACGCCAGTTCCCCTTTTGCGGCAGACCTGTGTTCTGCAGAGCAGCCAGAAACACTTTCTGCATCTTTCGCTGCCTTCTGCTCTTAGACTCCACTTCTGCCACAAAGGTAACACCAGTTTGTGCTGAGGAAACAGAGGGAGGGCAGCGAGCAGCAAGATTCCTGCGCAGATTTCCCTTCCCCACCTCTCCTCTGCACCATTCTCTTTAACAGGTTCTTTGTTAACAGGGCCCAGGAAACGGCGAGTCCTCGTCCGGCGCGGCTCGCTCAGCACGTCTTTGCTCCTTCTGCAGCTCTGCCTTGTTTCACAGCCCTTACAGCAGATGGTGACTGACCTGTCCCCCTGCTCAGCCCCTGTCCCTTGAAACCTCATCACCCCAGTGCCATGAGAAGAGAGATTGCTTGAGTGCAGCTCCTTTTGCTCCCACAGATAGCCACCAGCTGCCCCTGAGCCAGCACCAGTGGCACCCTCGCCTTGCCTGAGAGCAGATCCTTCTTTGGGTCTCATCCAAGGTCCTCTGTAGCTGATAGAAGAGTTCTCTTGAATTTGGCTGCCTTTGAATCAGACTCTCCCCCTTCTTGTTGCTTAACAGCAAGCTCCTTTCCCAGCTAACTCAAAGTGGTTTCTCATGTGGAAAAACTGAAAATCGAGCAAAATCATTTCAGGGTTGGGTTTTTTTTTTCTTTTTACCCAGTTCTGTTCCAGTGGCCAGCATCCTTGTAATTGGAGTTGCACTGTAAGGAGCTCAGTCACACAGATCTCTTCCAGAAGTTAACTCCTGGTTTTAGGTTGATTTATTGCTGTGAACATGCCCAGCCACATGTGAGGAAGGATGTGTGTGTAAGGCATCTTGTGTGCCAGTCATACTTCCCCCTGGGTCATGTGTTTTTCACACTGTGGTTAATCACTGACTGTGTCTCTTGTGAATTTTACTCATTTCTTTGAGTTCTTTCATTTACTTACAGAATGGGTTTTCTTGGCAAACTCTATTTAACATCTGTTTTATTCTTTCTTTTTGAAGAAACTGTTCCATCGTAAGATCAGTGATTGCAGGCCTGTGTGGTGTTAGCAATAACCACAAAATTAATAAAACTGAGTTGATGGAACTCCTTAAAGCATGAAAATGAGTGCCTTTCTCTCTACAAAGTGGAGACTTTGCTCATGATGTAATGAAATTAAACGGCATGTCCCTAATGATTGACTTTGAGGTTTTCCTTGCACATAGTGGGTATAGAAATGTAGGCCTCTTTTCTGAGTCTATTTGTGTTAAAGAAACTAGACTAAAAGCCTATTTTTGATATGCAAAGTATTGCTTCTACTGTTGGTGTAACATGGATAACTGTTTATATCAGTTTTGGATAATGTGTCTCTTTAAAATATTTTCAGAGTAGCTCTGAATCAAAACCTAAATCAAGTACAGTGTGCCAGTTTGGCTAGAAAATACTCTGAGTAATGAATTTTTTATGCGTAATTTCCATCGATCTTAATGGCTGAAAGGAAAAAGAAATGCTTTGATAGGCTTCTGTACATTATTGTGCTGCAATTGATCTTGGTTGATTTTGTGTGTTGTGACTGACTGCTAATTAAATAACTGGGATTTCCTCTTCTCCTGCAGTGTGACAAAATCAAGCAAGAACGAGATGAGGCTGTCAAAAAGCTGGAGGAGTTTCAGAAAAGTAAGCTGATAATATCAGTGGGATTTTCTTGATGTAGACAATTATGAACATAGTCCTGCACACTCTACAGCAGTGTTAAGAATGCTGAAATTCAGATCCACTTGCTATTTCTCCTTGAAAGCTGAGTTTAAGGAGCTAATCCAGTGAGACTTTGCCCACAGTCAGAATAAATGTTGTTGCAACATTTGTACTCTCTGGCACAGGTAATCATTCTCAAGGTGCAAAGTGGTGAAAATACAGTGGTGCAAATGTGGCTCTATCTCAGCTGAATTCTGCAAGTGACTTGTGGAATGATGCATGCTTGAAGCGAGTGAGATTTGATGCTGTTGCTGAGATTCCTAATAATAATAATAATAATAATAATAGTAATAATAATACAGACAGATGTTTTTCCTGAAGGAGCATGTGTCTACTTTAAGCATGGACACACCAGGAAAGGTTTTTAGGAGGAACTGCTCTCGAATGGTCATTTTTAGAGCAAGTTCTATCTCATCTGGGCTGTGAGAACGTCAATATTCAGTTTTACACTTTTATGGTAATGGTTCTATTGAAACCCTATGGTGTCTGGAAGCAACAAAGCACATCTAATGGGAGTGGAAGGATCCTAGTGAAATAGCTCCTTAGAAGAGACAATTACAATGGGATTGTGGTCTGTTATGTCTGGTTTGTGCCAGTACAGTGAGCTGCACGATGAAGCATCAGAAATGTGGGTGAAGTTAATGCAGGAGAAGGAAATCACATGGTCTGTACTTTTGTGTGACTGTGTTAATAGAGGAATTTGCTCACTTCTGTTATACAATAGTTACTGTGATACAATTATGGAAAATAATCTGAAATCAACAGGAATTTTCTACCGCCTTGAATGATCTTAGGTAACTGTTCTGTGAAGAAAGAATGTTCTCTAAGAAGTATAATTCCTCTGGAAAAACGGCTGCCTGTTTTGTTTTTGTTATGATATGAGGAATACTGGAGTGTGGCAGAAAATGTCAAGTAGTTAAGACTTAAAATTTGAGGTAATATTTGATGTTGTAAGATTTTATAGGTTTCTTTTATCTTCCTTTCACATTTTTAAAGGACATACCTTGTAAACATAGTGATAAAATGCCAGGAATATTAGGATTTTAAAGCAATAATAGAGCCCATTATTTAAACGACAATATAAAAGGCAATTATATTGATGAAGAGCTACATTGGCTTTGTGTCTGTGAATAAACTTGGCCTGTACTCAGCTTCTATTTGTTCTCCTGGCATAAACACATATTGTGTGTGATTCCAGTTTAATGGGGCCCCGTTTGTATGCCAAGCAGCTGCATTTTAGGCCCTATTGCGTGATTTCATAGCTCTCTGAAAATTGGTTCTATTGAGCACAAGAGATAGAAGGTGGTGGTGGGGGGGAAAGCTTCAACACACAATCATTTCTTTTCAATTGGAGCCAGCAAGGTTGATGACAACATGACCATTGTGTTATAATGATAAGACCACTAAGGATCTGTACCTCTCATCAAGGCTTTCACACAACAGCAGATACAATTTAATTCACTGCTCTGTCAGCAGTGCTGATACCATTATGCCGTCTGTCTCCACAGTTATAATCACTGTCCTCCTAGAAATGCAGTTGAAATGATCTTGAGCAGTCAAAGAAACTCTCAATTAAGGCTGCCACTTCCAATGTGTCAGATTGTGTCTTATGCACTTGGTACAATTTTCACTTCCAATCCTGTTTATTTACAATGTCTACCAGTAATTATGCTTAACATGTCATTTAGTGAGGGTGCCCCTGCCAAGGAGATTGTTGGGTGCTGCAGTACCATTGAGGGGGAGTTTCTCGCAGTCAATGCCATCAGCGGCTTTTAGTCCCTGATGGGATGCAGTAGTAATGTTGATAATGCAAGTATCGTGCTCATCAAGTCATAATTAGATGCCACTCAAATGTGCCACTTGTAATAACAGTGTTGATTCATGTTTTCTCGGTGACTGCAACTACTAATTAGTTAAGTGGTTTTTGGTTGGCCTGCATTTGCTGCGGATTATTATTACCCCTGAAAAAAACTGTCAAGGTTAGAGATGTTTCAGGCCACTTAGTGCTTCTTTATGAATATTAATATTAACATAATAAGAACTTTGGACGGACTTAGGAAATAATATATTTTTTGTATTTAATTTGGAAAGACTTTTTTCCCTGAGTTAATCATAATTGCAGGTTAATTAAGTTTAAATGAACCAAGAGTAATCCCTAGTTCTGCCATGAGAGCCCGATCCTTGTTTCCTAACTTTAGCCTTGCTTGACGCCCTTAAATTCCTGTCTGTAAAATTGGAGCAGCTCTGTATCTCCACTGCTCCCTCATCCAGCCCAAAGCATCCCACTGCTCAAAGCTCCCAGGGCTCAGTAGAATAAAAACAGAACAGACAGGGACATGTACTACCTGAAACTTTTCCTCTCTCAAATTAAATGTAGCAGCTGGTACAGCACATTTGGAGCCGATAATTTCTCCATAGTCAGGAGAAATGCAAATAAAAAGACAATCAAAGAAAGAGGTCTGGTTGCTCTGCTGGTAGAAGACTTCATGTGAATATAGTTTTTAGAACAAGATTTACGAGTATACTGCCCTGCCTTTTCTTTTTTGTAGATTTTGTGCCTTTCCTGCAGCTACTCAGGAAAATAACGTGTTGCTAGTTTCCCCTGGTGACAACAAAACTTTTTAATAATGAAAACTTCAGTTGATACTAAGTATAAAGCTGCATAAATAACATTTGTTAATGACCTTCTTTTTCCTATCATGAAGTCCTGTTTTGTAGTCATTAAGATGACCTCTGTGTATCAAAGAGGGCTTAAAAATCTCTCTTCAGTCTTTGGTCAAAACTCTTGGAAAAGGGCAAGGGGGATTTTCTACCCATTGGTATAAAATCCCTAGGTTTTAAAGCTTATCTTGATAAAAAGGTAAGAAAATACTAGAAAAAAAATCCTCTGTATTTACAATGTATTGTCCAGCCTTGTTCCTGCTTCAAAGTGTTGTTCACTTTCAAGTAGTTCCTTTCTGTGCCTTGAAATCCTGATACTGGGCTGAGAGGGAATTTGTGCCATGCAATGACTTGCAGAATTAGGGTCCAGGCTGCCTTTAGGATTGGGTGAGTGTGCCAGGAGCCAAGGGGGAATTGCATCAATGAGCCTGAGAAATGGAAAACTATTCTTGGGTTTTCTGCTTTGCTCCCCCATGCAACCTTAAACCTGTCCCTTAGACTTTGAGCACTACTAAAGTACATATGTACTGCTGGAAGCTGGGTGGAATTGCAAGCCAAAATGTATCTGTACTATAAAATTCTTTCAGATTCACTGTGGTCTTCTGTATTACAAAAGAAGATTTGTTCCAGAACTTTTTGGTCACTCTTCTGCATGTCTTTGACAGAGCGATGTGTACCCACAGTTGTAGTAGGGATTCTCTAAGTGCAGAGGACACATGTGTCTCTTGCTCCTCCAGCTGTGACATCACATGTACAGCCTTGCATTCCAGCTGGAACCCAGCCTCAGCCCTGGTCACAGGGAAGATTTTGTGAGTGTGTTGGAATCTATGTTGTGAACAGTGAAGGTGGGTGGCTCATTTTAGGGCCTGCTCAAGCACAAGAGAGACTTCAAACAAGAAACAGACCAGAAACTGAAAAGAAACTTTGTAATACATCTGAGTTAATCTTGCTGTTTGAAAATACAGAGATTCCAGTCTTCTGAAAATGTCATGATGGCAATATTAAGAGATTGTTCTAAAAGTGTCATTCTGATGCCTCAAGTGTTAGTGAAATAAGGATGATGAATGAGGATGGTCAAGGAGACTCCCACTGGTCTTCTGCTTCCATAAGTTTATGTTCAGTTCTGCAGTTGCCTCTCAGATCTGCATGGCTAAAGAGAATTGCTTAAAGGAACTACCCAAATATTCAATGCTCAGAACAGTTCCTATCCATGAAGATAGGTAGATAGTAGTAGATAGGTAGACAGTGTAGTAGATAGGTAGTACGTGTTTGAAATGCTTACAATGAAAGTTAGCAAAAGATAAGCTATTTCTGATCATGGGAGGCATGTGTCAGTCTCAGGAAAATACTGACTAATTTTTGAACTCTTCCCTTAGTTTCTCACATGGTCATTGAGGAAGTGAACTGTATTCAGAACCATCTTGAAATTGAAAAGACATGTCGTGAAAGTGCTGAGGCTTTGGCTTCTAAGGTGAGAAGAATTATGGAGATGATGTTTTTTCTGATCTGTTTATTCACCTGTGTATCTATTTATTTATGTAAGACTTGAGATTGTATGTATGATCTTTATATGTTTCTGTATAATCTTGTGGAGCTGTGGAAGGGTTTGGAAGTGGCAAAAAACTAATAGCCAGATGCAAGATGCAAAATACCATTCCTGCCTCTAAAGAAAAAAAAAAAACCAACAAAAAACATTTTAATGTAGTTTCTATTTTTATGGACATCCTGATCTCTAGTTTTCATACGCATTTAGGTTAAATGGAAAATAAGTTTTAGAACTCCTCTGTGTGAAAACAATAATGAGCATTTCAGTGTCTAAATCAAATGGAAAAAGTCAACCACTGCATTACATTTCAGGTGATTGTTTATGAAAGCAAAGCAAGGGCAGGGGAAAGGTGACCTCCACTGCTCTGTTGATTGCGTCTAGTCTGATGAATTTAGCAACTGTGTAATTTTCTATATTCCATCTCATCAGAAGTGCATTATTATTAAAGAATGTTTTTATCTCTCTTATATATTTTTGGTTGTGTAAAATGCATCTGAGCCACTTCATCAGAAAATGGATTACAGCAATTTTGAACCAAATTTCATTAGCAATGCTGACTGCCTTTTTTTTTTCTTTCTTTTTTTTTTCCCCCTCCCTCCCCATTCCCTGCCCAAAGTACATCCTTAGATATGGTAAAAATCACACCAGCAAGAAATCACTTTAATTTAGATGCATTAGCAATGTACTTTCTGGAGGTATTTACTTAATTGTTTGCATAATGACACTATATTAGAATTCATAAGATAGACAATCAGTATATAAGTAAGAAAATGAACACATTTATGCAACTTGTCTCCTTCTCTGCACTCCCCCTGTAATGCACGTACAAGGGCAGTTCAAAGACTCCCTTTGCTCTCTGGGGCTGTTTGTCTGCACCATGTAGGGTTCCTCACAGCACTCTCCCCACTTGCTCTCTTTCATTCTTTGGCAAATAAATCTCCCATAGTTGGAGGGCTGAGGATAAGGGGGATCAAAGATTTCTTTGGTAAAAATTTGGGGTCAGATGAACTGTACAGTGTATGTTTTCTTTGAAGATACGTATTGGACTTCTGAAGTCCGTGCTGACTTTGGCATGGGTTGTGTCATGAGTAGCAAATTGAGTCTCATTCTTAAAGCTGAGCACAGGGAATACTTGGCTGGTGGGTGGGCAGTCATTTACCCTGGCATTTACCTGAACATCCCTGGGGCTGTGCTGCTCTGGGGAAGAGCTGCTGCTGTGGGGTCTCTGGATGCAGGACAGAGAATGAAATGATGAGAATTAAACATTAAACTGACTCCTGTTCAGTTTTTCTTGATCAAGACAGAGATGCCTTGTAGAATCTCTTCTGTACCATCCACCAACCAGTCATGTATTTAAGCATCCAGCCCAAAGTGGTTTCTGACTTGTGGTCTGACCCATAAAGAATTGGTTCCTGAGATGGCTCTCATCTTACATATGTTGACTCTACAGTAATAACTTGAAAGAATTTTGAGATAATTCTGTTGTGACTAAGAATATAGTAGTGGTAGCATTTGTAATTTATAAGCAAAATAGGGCATAAGAGAAAGTAAGAATTTTTATTTAACCAGTTGATACAACTTGGAAAACCAGGTGAGCTTTCAGGGGCACAGACTGTTCTTCAGGTCACTAAGCATGTGTAGCATTAAGTCAGCTTGATAGCTGATTTCATTGATTTAAACCTACACAGTATTTATTAAAGAGAAGTACTAGAGAGGAAAAAAGGGCATGGATAAAGCCTTTTCAAATCATGTTGAATTCAGGTCTCTCAGAGGAAAAAGTGGACAAGCACCCCATCTTCAGACCATTCTGATGTTGAATGGAACTTAATCTAATGTTACCTCTTTGTTTGATAGATCTTTTAATGATAAAGGACAAAAAACAGTCGACTATTTTTTCTTGCCCAACAGCTTAAAGACAGACTAACTAACTTCTTACTGTTTGTACTTCTCACCTTTCAGCTGAACAAAGAAAATAAAACCTTGAAAAGAATTAGTATGCTTTGTATGGCCAAACTGGGCCCAGAAATTATCACTGAAGAGATTAACATTGATGAGGATGAATCATCCACGGATACAGAAGCTACCTCAGGATCATGCAATTCTGTGCACTGTCAGCAGCAAATAAAAGGTGAGCACTGTTGCTGATCCTACATCACCATGCAAGGCAGAAGTTGTCTGAAGAACAGCAGTGTTGGTTTGGAGCAGAGATTGGTCTTGTTCCAAGTCATGCTTCTGGGAGTGGTCAGAATCAAAGGATTTCCAGGAATGAGTAAGAACATGGTGGGCTGGTAGTGTGTAACATAAATGGTGAGGGATATACAGCCTGCAGAGGAAGTTAAATGCAATAGGAAAATGAGATCCACCCTGCTAAGAGGGTCCAGTGTTACTGAATCAGTAAAAGAAACATTTCCTAAAACCCTTAAAGAAACAGAAGTTAAGCAGAAGGACAAGGTCACCTTCAACTGTAATGTCATTATTTCAGAGCTTGTCAGACAGAACTCTCCATTTCTGTTTCCATTATGTAGCCTTGTATGCACAAACTTCATTCATGTTCCAGAGCTATTACCAAACAAGCAGCCTAAAGAGGGACTGTGGTACTGGGTAAAGCAGCAAAGCTGGAGAACATGCAAATATATTGATAAGACAAGTCTGTGCTGCTGCTTTTTTTTTTTTTTTCCCCAGAAATTTCTGGTTCCTTTTTGATGGCAGTTAATATTTCCATTGTCCAAAATCAGCCTTATTTCTCATCCCTGTGATGAAGTCATTGTGATTTTCTGTATTGTTGTGTCATAGTATCCAAAAAAGGGGAACGCCTACATTCTGGATTTTCTGACAAGAGAGTTTAAGTGTTTAACTTCTTTAAAAAAAGGCTTTCACTTTTCTTCTTGATTGCAACTTGGAGCAGCAAATGATGTCTAAGTACAACTTTTTTGAACTTGCAGTATGACCTTGTTAATTGTTGTCTTTTTGAATGCAGAGCCACAATGAAGTGGTACAGATTATCAGTGAGGAAAAATGATGTTGTAAAAATGCTTGTGAAACAATCCCACTGGAGAAATAAGGTGTCACAGTACCCTTCTATAATCACTTTTCCATCCTCTAGATGTAGGAAAAGGCAGCAAATGGTGTGATGCACACCATACAACCCATCTGAATGGGAAATAAGACTTTGGAATACCTCCTGCCTTTAGTGGAGAAAGGTGTCAAGAATTCATTTAGAGAGCAAACACTGGCTGCAGATCAGATGGGAGCATTGTTAGGAGGGCAGCAGGGTCAAATTAGAGAAATATTGAAGAAAGGTTTTGATGTATCTGTTTTCTGTCTTGATGAACAATTCATTAAAGCATGAAAAGTGCTATTTTGGGTATCTTCTGAGTCCTTTAGCCTTCTCACCAGTCAAGAAAGTACTGGATGTTTCTTGGAATGATTTCTCCCCTCCCACCACTTTTCTGTAAGGATACAAATAAGGTGATAAAACCTGAGGATCTCTATGGTATATGTATATGCTTTCCTCTCTGCATAGTGAGGCTGATATATGTATTGTAAAACCAGAATTAATCCAAGTCCCATAAATTTCAGTGAGACTTTTTTCCCCCATTAATTTCTCTGGAGAGCACAAATCTGTAAAATTAACTATGTGTATCAAGAATCTTCTGGGGAAATGCACTTTAGAAAGTGCATGTATTTAATTTAGAGGACAATAAATCTGAGGCTCCAGGTCTGGGAGGGGGGGATGCTGGTGTAGAATGGACACTTTCAAGATGTGAGATGCAAAAGAATGAACAGAATCCAACATGTCATCATCATCTGCAATTGATGAGCCACAATCTTCTGAAATGGTGGCTGGTATTCAGTGAACAGCAGTGCTGTGAAATACTGGAAGCAGGTGGGGAATGAGAGCACTTACTGAAAGCTAATATATATCAATAAATTTTGATTTTTGTGGTGATTTTATGTTAACCTAAACCTTGATATATTATGTATGCAAACTGATCTCCTGTTAAGAAGTGATTATAATCAAATGTTTTATTCCATTGTGAATTTAATTTATTTCATATTTCAATAATTAAGGAACAAAAATTCTGAGGGGAAAATTACAAGCATTAGCTCTTCCATCAGTAAAGGTTATATTCTGACTCTGTTCACATAATGTTACAAAGACTATAAATTGGCAGCTGTTCAGGACAATTTCTTCTGTGAAAACCTCCCAAGTATTAACTGCCTGTTGTTTTGTTTATTTCCCTCGAGACAAGAACTCACAATCCAAAAAGAACTGAAGTGCATTAATTTGTTTTAAAGGATGCTTCTTAAAAATTGCTTTCTGCTGCCTCTATACCACAGTTTCTGTGATGTGACAGTCTCAAGAGCAGGACTGAGGACCTTCTGAGGTGGCAGGATTGGCCCTGTTATAGCAGGATATGAATCATTTAAAATGCAAATAAAGACAGCAGGACTGAACAAGGAGCTTACCTCCACAGAGTAATCTGAAACTGTGGCCCAGTTATAGATCTGTTACTTGACACTTGTGCAAAGCTCATAAATTATTGAGGATGTTCCTTGATTACAACTGATGCTTGATATGTAGTTCAGGTGTTTCATACTCCACTGTACTTGCATTGCTGTGACATTTCCTTTGTTGTTGTTTTTAGAATAAAATATATTCTTCATTTCCTTCCTCAAACTGTAGAGCTGCGAGATCAAATCGTATCTGTTCATGAGGAAAAGAAGACCTTGGCCATTGAACTGGAAAACCTGAGGTGCAAACTTGCAGAAGTAATTGAAGAAGTATGTATTGTACCATGGAAGGCGAGACCGTGTTAGCGTGGAGTCTTTCTGGAGCTTATTTTGCTAAAAAGGCTCAGTTGTGAAGTTAATTGAATACTGTCTGATCTCAGCTCCTGCCAGTGATGGATCACTTAGGGCATGTCCCTGGAAGGGCCTCTCTATGTCACAGTCCACTCTGCCACTGCAGCTGGCACATGACTTCTCCTTACCTGTCTGATCAGTTTTAATGCCCATATTACAAGAGTCACCTCCCCTTCCTGACAGCCCCTCACCCATCACAGCCTGCAGGGGTTATTTTGCATTTCATTCACCCCACAGATGTGTACAAAATACTTTTGTAGGACACGTAGTTTAATCACTGGTGCTACTTCATTGAGTAGTTCCTTAAGTTCAGCCATTGGCAGTGCCGTGTCATGATAATTAGACCAGCAAATTGGCTTTTCAAGCCAGCAAAGTTTGATTCCTGCTTGAAAACTGGATAAGCCATGTACTGATGCAAATCAGGACTTAGTGGCTCTTCTTGTCTATGCAACACTTGCATTCAGAAAGACACAGCTGACAGCACTTGGACAATAAAGAGAGCCTAGGGAAAAAAAACCAGAAGTCTGACTATATTAAAATGCAAACAGTCAAGTAACTTTCCAACGAGGTGCTATGGCACCTGATCCTGAAACGTTCCAGAGATCATATATTTGCAGCTGTGACTGGAATGTGCCACAAGAGGATTACTTCATTACTCTTTTATGACATGTATTACAACATCTGTAAGGTGGAGTAAAAATGCTTTCCATCCCACTGGAAATCCCAGCATCAAGCCAAACCTAGGAAACAGAGCTACTGACAGCAAAATACTGCTTGCATTATGTATGTGCTGTAAGCCTTATGCCATTAACTAAAATGCTCTTGGTTTTGATGTGTTCTTTATACTTTTCTAGGTAAATAAGCTGAAAGAAGAAAAGGCTGTTTTGACAACCGAAGTTAATAAGCAACAGAAACTGTTGGAGAAATGTAACAGAGGTGTGTAGTCTCAGCAGGTTCTCTAAGAGTTTACAGCATCCTTTGCAGAAGCTGCAGAGCTTTTCTGCTGCAGTACAGAGTAGGTTACAGGACAGTGCCTGTGGTCCAGATCTGACACTCGACCTCACTGCTGCAGGCACTGCTTCAATCCATGGACTGTTCCAGACTCTCTGTACTCCAGGAGAATGTCACAATGTAAACAGCAGGTGTTACATGAGAAAAGGGAAACCTTTTCCTGTGTGGAATGACAAACTAGGGCAGGGGCACAGTCCTTCACAGAGATGGGGTTTGGACCTTAATCTCCTGCTTTCCTAAATTATTACACCAGTCTTCCTTTTAGTTGGGATGCAGCTTTTAATTTTGAATGTCTGAAGTCTTGGGAGCAACTTGTTTTATGTTCAGAGGATGGTGAGAAAAAGGCAGGAGTGCTAGATGTGAGAAACAAGATTTCCAAGTTATGGAAGAAAATCAGAAATTTTCCTTTACTGGAAAGAGAAGAGAGGTAAAACCAGGGCAGTCTAAAAAGATATATGACTCAGAAAAGGAAAGCTTTTGCTTAATGAAGGTGAGTGCTTCTACATGAATAATAGCTGATCCCAAAGAAGTTTAGAGGAGAGGGAAAAGTTTTTAGTGCCATGGATTACTCTGCCCTTTCCTCCTGTTGCTTACTAAGCCTTAAGAAATTAAAAATTGATTGGTAAAACGCCTCACTAGGTATTTGCCATTTTCCTGAAATGGAAGACAATGGGTGTTGCTGAGATATAGTGGGGCATATCCTGTAAGCTTTCCCCAGGTGTCCATCTCTTACCCCTTCCACGTGTCTGCATTTCTTAAACCTGTGACAGGCAGTACTTGAAAGTTCTTGCAACACCAAGCTTCAGAACAGTTGATTAAACAGATTAGCTTGAAGCTTTTGATGGGATAGTGTGGCAGATGAAAATTCTCTAAAATTTTTTCTTTTTTTCTAAGCATTATTGAAAGAACAACCTCTAGTTTCACATTTGCCTGTTTTCCTGGAAGGAGTTAAATTACAGCAAGATTTTTTTGCATGCATGAAATGAGCTACCAAAGTATTCAATACCTTCTGTATCCTGTGTTTATGTGGCACTGTATTTGAGCTGTGCACTCAGTGCATTTCAGTCGGAGTTGATGAATTTATCTTAAATCTTTCTAAGTGTGCGGGTTGTTTGTTGGGTATTTTTTTTGTGTGTGTGGTTGGTTTTTGTGTATTTGCTTTTTTAAGTTAGCATTTTAAGCATTTTAATGCTTTTTTAAGTTTTCTTTTTTTTGAGTTGAGAGTCAGGTATGCTGGGATGTGTATCCCACTGTCTAAATTACCACTTACTGTACCTACCTTTAAAAACTGTTACGCTCATCTCCAAACCAGGTAAACAAATACAGATTCCTCAAGAATAACATAATCTTTGATAGATTCAGCAAAGCCCTTTTGAGGCAAAGAGAGGCAAAATACGGTCTGTGGTACTTGATGCCTGTTACTGGAGATTTTGAGTCTGAAGAGGAGGAGTATTACTCTATTCAGAAGATTAGTAATTGTGCATATATGTGGTGAGGTTTAGGACAAATACTGCAAAGAAGACTGTATATGGAAATGTGAAACCAGGTCATGCTGTCTGTCAAGGATTCATGGTACTAGGGAATAGCAGCTTATATGGGTAAATCAAACAGTACTTCTTTTGATCTGTTCCAGTTTTCCTTCTGATCTTGTTTTATTCTTATAAACAGTGTCAGTGCTGGCAGTAGAGGAATATGAAGAGCTTCATGAAAACTTTGAGCTGGAAAAGAACTTGCGGAAGAAAGCAGAGTCATTTGCACAAGAGGTGAGGAGTCAAGGAAAAAATTAAGACATTGCAAGTGGGCAAAACCTTACCAGCTGAGATGACTTGATTTCAATTCCCAGCTCTCTTCCAGCCCCAGATACTACTTAGGTAACACCTGTATTTCATTCATAAAAATGAGCTGACTGTTTCAACAAGCATTTATAAAGCACTTTGGAATTATTCATGCAGTCTTACCTATGTCCCCTTTCAAGGCAAGGCTTTAAGTTTATCGTGGGCTTAGTTTGCTGCAGCATCCCAGTGTGGAATAGGTAGTGGTTGGAACTGGGAGGGATTAGCTGTCTTTCTAGTGATATAATTTGAAGGACTGTGTTTGTTCCTGGAAAATATGTGGACTGCTAAAAAAGGTGTCGCAAAACCAGTGTCAATTGAGGGACGCATTTTGAAAGATTATATTGAAAGTACTTTTTGTAATTGATTAATGAGCTGACAGGCAGTTTACATACAATGCCAAAGAAATGCTGATTATTTGCAGTCAAGTATTTCTTGGGTTTTGTCATTATTTAGTTGTTGCCTCTTCCAGAATATGGGCTGCTGTTGGTGCAGACTGTCAGAGCAGCTGTTCACTTCAAGGTTTTCAGTCCATAAAGTTCTCTTATCCAAAATGGAGTCACTACAACAGTGAAATTCAGGCCTGCATTATTCTTCCCTTTCTGTACCTGCTTCTCTTCTTGCGGTGTTGTGCTGTTCAGAAAGATTTCTAGAGTAGTTTTTAAAATACATGACCGTGTGATAACAAAGGCATTGCTGATTCACGTTTGGGGAACCAGTATTTAAAATTTCTTTAAAAACCTGTTATCACTGGCCTGGTTTCACACTGGTGGTGTCCCTTGAGTGACCTGAGACATTAGACAGGCTCTGGCCCACAAGTGCATCCACAGCAGTGCAGCTTTCTGCTCGAGTGAGGCTGTGTGAGCTTCCCCTCACAGGGATCATGCTGCAAGGTCACAGCTGTGTTTGGAGAGCTAAGTTTTCTAGGATATACTTACAGTAGCTGTGTTTGGATTATGCTAAGGATGTTAAGGGATTTTCTGCTTGCTTTCATTAGTCACCTGTTTTCTGTCTTCATAAAATGTTTCTTTTAAACCTCAAAATTTCTGCTGGATTTTCGCTTGGGTTTTGCAACAGCAGTTGGTTGTGATAAGCTGTGCAGTGTTGGGAGAAGGAAGGGCTTTGAGTAAAGGGCAACACTGCGTGTTCGGTGCCTTGTTCTTGATTTGTTTGGAGCACTTGCAGAAAGGAGAAAGGCTCCAAGTAATGTGGCTGTCACTGCAGCTGGAAAAAGGCACATCTTAGTGTTTTGTATTAGTGTTTGTGATGTCTCAAACGTGTGTGTTGTAGCGCAGTAAAATACAAAACTGCTGCCTGTGGAGGTGCCTGTTTGGTGGAGGGCATGTTGTCTGTCCAAGGGGCTGAAGCACCTTAAGTTTGCCTTCGTGGTGTGGTTAGCCCATGCATTCACACTCACCCTTCCCTTTCTCCGTGGCATGGCTTCATCTTCTCTCTTTGCATTATGCCTGCCCTGGGAGGGACCGGGCACGTGGCTGGTGGGGGCTGCTTTTCAAAGGGATGCCCTTGGCCTCCTGCCCTTCTCACAGGTGAGGAGGATTCTCCACAGAACAGGAGCACTTGGGAGTGCAGGTGTGAGAGATAATGGGCAGGTGAGCATGCGTGCAGAAGAGAGCACAGACTGGGGAGTGGAGAGACATGGAGCAAGAGAGGGAGGGAGCAGGCATATATAGGAGTGAGGGAACACTTGAAAATTGGAGCTTTTGATTAAAATAAATTTAAAAAACCAATACAGCTTTAATTATAGTCATGCTGCTGGCACCACCATAATATATATTTAATTAATCAAAAGTGATCCAACTTCAAACATTAGAATTCATGCTCTTTAGAGGTTCTAAAGAAACTGAGTAAATATTGTCAGCTGTGGTGTGGAGAGGGGGAAGGAAAAGGAGAGAGGTTTTGAAGTGAGTCACAAGCCATTATGAAAGGTACAGGAATCTGCATAAAAGAACTAAATAAATAGAGTGTGTAAGGGGCGGAGGCATGGAAAAAGCTGTACCTACCTGAATAAAACAGGGCTGTTAACACAGGAATCTTGGCAAGCTTAACCAGAATTCTAGTGTCAGGTTTTAAGAGACACTTGAAGATCTCTCAGCTGTTTGTGGAGCAGTTTATAAGAAAACAAAGGAAGGCAGAGAGTATCTTGAAGGCCATTGCAATAATATAGAGGTAGCCCTGAAAAGCACTCTCCCACAAAGATGAGCAAAATACAATACGTGCAGCCAAAGCAAGTCAAAAGTGGATGAACACAGTGTGAGAAGCAAATTGAAACTCTTAGTGATGTAAAAATTTCGTGAGTTTAACTAAATAATCTTGCATAAGTGGTTTATTAAACATACATCCTGCATATTGCAACAATATTCTGTAAAGTGATGCTGGGGTTTAAGGCCAACCTGGCAACTCAGCCCCACTCAGGGGCTTGCTCACCTTCCCCCAAAAGGATGAGGGGGAAAATTGGAAGTTAAAAATGAGGTAACTCATGGATGGTGATAAAGACAGTTTCCTAAATAAAGCTAAAGGTGCACCCAAAAGCAAAGCAAAACAAGAAATTTATGGACTGCTTCCCATGGGGAGACAGATGCTCAGCCTTCTGTAGGAAAGAGAAGGGCCCCCTTCGGTACAACAGCCACTTGGGAAGACAAACACCATCACTCTGACTGTCCCCCTTTTCCCTCTTCTTCCCCCAGCTCTACATGCACAGCATGATCCCATGTGGTCTGGTCTGTCCCTGTGGGCAGTTGGGGTCAGCTGTCCTGGCTGTGTCCCCTCCCAGCTCCTTGTGCCCCCCCCAGCTCACTCACTGTGGGGTGTGGTGAGGAGCAGAAAAGGCCTTGACTCCATATAAGCATTGCTCAGCAATAATGAAAATATCTTTCTATTATCAATGCTGTTTTCAGCAAAAATCCAAAACACAGGCCCATACCAGCTACTATGAAGGAAATTAACTCTTCCAGCCAAAACCAGCACAAGTGAACAGTTTATTACTGGTGTATGTGAGTTGAGAGATAATCCCTGCACCTGAAGTGCTATGGAAACCTGATGGAGAAGAAGCAGTGTGCTCTCACAGTTGACATTGAGCTGATTTTTTTCCCTGCCTTTTGTATCTTAGACAAATAGAAATGAAGTGTCAAACTGCTGAGCAGGTTGTTGGGGTTCCTTTCAGTTCTGAGGCTCGCGCAGGCTTTTGCTGAAAATGCACAGCTGGAAAAGGAAAAGAAAGGTTTCCCAAGTGTTTATGGTAACCTGTAAACCAGTTTGCAGTTAAGAAGTTGAAAGGCTGCATTCAAAGAAACTATGATCCAGATGAATTAAAACAATTCCGTGAATCTCTAATGTGAATTGTTCATCTTTTCATTGACTTTCCATCCTCAATGCTTATACCATCCTTCAGCTGTTTGTGTTTTTAACTATTGCACAACAGAATGTGTGTATTTAACTTGTTTTTCCTTAAAAACATGGCCCTGCATCCCATGCCTGGGCCAGTGCACAGCTGACTTTACTTACTCTGGGACTGAATCTTCCCATATTGAAAGATAAAGGTGGCTGTCGCTTGGGGTAAATCATTTTCACTCTTAGCAGGTGTCTGCACTACTCATGAGATTGCATGCAGTGGGTTTGGTTATCTTGATGTCATAAGCTCCCAAAGACCTCTTCCTCAGATGCATTTGTGTCCTTTTGAGTTAATTTGCGAGGACTTTTGCATTAACATATTACATCTGTGAGTGGATAGTGCAAAACCAGCACTGGAGAAGCAACTCTGTGCTTGCAAGTGCCACGCTCTGTGCTTTACCAAGGATAGTTCAACTGCAGCTGGTATCTGGAGATAATTAATTTGCAGTCCAGCTGACTGAACTGGATTTAATAATTAAAGAGACATAAGTAGTTAGTACTTGAATTCTCCTGAGCTTGGATGTTACCACTTTTGAAGCATGATGTAATGCTAATATGTTTCATCAAGCTTTTTCCCAGGAAGAGGCTTGGGGAATGGTAACAGATGTATGCTCTAGGAAACTCTTTGGTCTCTTTCTCTTTCCCCTCACATCTCTTTTTGTTCAGGCAATTAGTCCGTGGGGGGGAAAAAAGTGAAGATGTTTCCTCCTTTTTCATGTGGTGTATGATCTGCTTCTGAATCTATCAGATGGTGTCTATATGCTCTAAGGCTGTGGGCATTGTAGAATGTACCACTGTGCTTCTACCATGACAAAAAGAAAACTGCAGGAAATGAAGAAATAAATAACAACAGAGATTATATTTTCCCTGTATTTTATGCAGTTATGCCTCATAAGTGAAGAATGAGTGCTGTAGTTTGAGAAACCCTTTTGTACAGAACAGGCTGGTAAAATAAATAATGCTCTGTTTTTAAGGAAATCACATTGTTGGTGGGAATACAGTCGGTTCACACTCAAAAGTACATGCTCCAAGTACTTCTGGTGGTGAGAAGCAAATGATGGACAAAAAACAGGCTTAACTCATCTACTCCAGTTCTCCCATTCTGACTGAATTAGACCTTTTGAGCCACAAAACTTACTAATGCTGCAGCTTGTAGTTTCTTGGATTTAGTCCTATCAGAAGGTGTCTGGCAATTAGCCAGGTAACTAAAATCAACTGGATTGTATCTTTATTGGTCACAAATGTTGTGAATCATCTCTGAGTGACTGTTGGCTGTCCATATTATACATATGTCCTTTTTCATGGTAACACTGCTCACCTAATAAACTAGATTAGACTTCCACTAAAGGAGTTTTTTTTTTTTGTTTTTTTTTTCTCTGATTAGCCATTGAACTAAAAACCACACCTGGAGTTGTATTTTAATCCTAACTTTAGAGCCACTTAATGCCCTGTCAAGCCATAATGAGACATGATCACTCTGTCCTCTCCATCACATAAAGTCCTTCAACCAGCCTGTTCTTTTGGGGAGATCCAAATACCTTGATCCTACCTCTCTTGGGACTTACTTGAGATCTCAACACAAACTCTAAGGCTTCAGAGGGGTACACATAATGCAGAAGGCATCAGCTCCTGTAACCTGTGACAAATGTGGATGGGTCACCCCTCTGACTCACTGATTCCTCACTAGGTTGTGGAGGGGATGGGGCAGTGCTGCTGAGTGAAAAAAAGTGAAAGAAGGACCAGGTGCTCAGTTGAGTGATCTTCTCTTCTGTTTGACACTTCCCAAGTTTGACTCTGCCTTGCTACTTTCCTTTTGTTACTATATTTATAACGAACGGCATGCCACTGATTTTTGTTTTACTTATGCAACCATTGATTACCTTACTAGAACAACACCTGCTCTATTGGGACATTTTTCTCCCTTCAAACTGTAACTAAGACAGAAAGGTTATTGCTCACAGCAAATACCCAAAGGATGTATAGGTGGAAGTGCAGCCACGCATGGATATGAAAGAATTTTGTCTGTCCTTGGTTTTGTTCCTGGGGGAAGGGTTGGTTGGAAAGCATCCCCTTTTATCCTGAGCCTTACTTTAACAAGGGTTGGTGTTCCCACCCAGGGATTTGACACTAACGGAGTTGCTTTCTAACTTTTTTAATGAGGAAGAATTCCTTTTTCAGCCCTGCTGTAAACAAAAAACAGCTGCAGTGAACGCTCTGTCGGGTAAGGGCCTAGAGCAAGGGGCTGAGAATGAGGTGTGGCCTCGCTGAGGTCAAGGGAAAAACTTCTACTATTTTCACCCCCTTCTTTCCACCTCCCCAGTTCTTGTGAAAACTCTGCTGATGGAAACTGGCCAGCTCCTGCAGCTTCCCTTTGCAAACTCGGGGAGAGGAAGATGTGTAACTGGTTTGCACAACAATGGGTGATCTTAAAAAACAGACTGATAGGTGTAAGCAAACTGTTTTTCTTTGTGACCTGCCTTCAGCTGCAGGCGTGGTTTTCAGCAGATTCCTGCACTATCGACTTGTGTTTCCAGCATTGATTGGGATGCTCTGCAGATAATTGTCTAGCAGGTGGCAAAGTCGGAACTAATCCATCAATTGGTTAAATTCCACCTAGTCCAAATAATCTTGTTAGTAGCTGTTTTGCCCTTTCAGCAGTCACTTTAATTAATATTCAGGGTTGTGCAGTCAGGTTTCCGCCCTGCTGAAGCAGGAATTGAGTTTTTAAAATTTAAGTTTAAAATGAATTTGCAAGGGTCTTTTTTGTCCTATGTCAAACAATGCAGCCTCTCAAAAACTTGGAATCAGTACCCCCAGCTTGCTTGACACAATTGTCCTGTCTGATTTTGTCCTTTCCACTTAGAATATGTTGGCGCTTAATGGAATTGTGTAAGTAACTTCTGAGATGGATGGGACTCCCCATGAGAATTTGGTTCCCATGTTCTGATTGCAGCATTAGCTAATAATCAAAAATTTTTTTCTGTGATGTTGAAGCCACTTTCATATTTGTGAGCAGGAACATATTTGCAATATCAAAAAAGCAATTTATAAAGCTAATTGAAAATGCAGGACTTGATGTGAAAGTTTCTGAATGAAAAAGTTTTCGTCCAGGTCTTCAAAAGGATTTTTATCATTCTGTTGCAGAAGAACATGAAACAAAGTGAATATGAGTTTTCTACACTTGGTGAAGTATCTGCTCAAGTTGAAGAAATCAAGTTGCTCTACTTGATTTCTTCTTGTTTTGGCAGCTTTCTGCTCCCTCAGGCTGGAACAACTCTGGTTGGATTTAGTGGCAGAAACTTAGTGAATAAAATCTGGAATTGATCACCTTAAACTGTTTTTCAGATTCCAAAAAAAAGAAATAAATCCAGGTTTTCACTTTGCTTTTAAAGTTCACAGTGGGTAAACTGTGATGTTTGCTGAAATTGGCTTCTGGAGAGAGGTTGTTTTCTGTCAGGGTTAAATAACTTCTGTGAGTGACTTAACAGGAGCACAGAAAACTTTCAGGCAGTATTGAGTTGTTTTGCAGTGATTTAGAGGCCTTTCTCAAGTATAATGTTCCAAGATGCTGTTTCTTTTAAGAATATGGAGTGTTGAGTGAACGAGTTGCAATACAAAGGCAAACCTTTATGGATTGTTGTGGGTAGCTTTGATTCTGAAATTCTCCTGCCCTCGAATTGTTTTTGCCACAGCCCTACTAGTATAAGGCAACATAAGCATAAATTGGTTTGACTGGCAGAATTTGGGGACAGAGAGCTGATGCCCAGTGCACGTTTGACTTTGCACTGTCAGCAGTTCGTTCCTGTTTGCTTTATGACAAAGTGCAGCACCGGCGCCTGCGTTCATCACTTCCTCTCCATCAAACGCTTCCAGTCCTTTGCTGCCTGCCCCCATGGCACAGCTTTGCCCAGTGGAGTGTTCAGTGCAGGCTTTATTGGTATTAGGGCCGCATCAACTGACTCCTCCTGGCATGCAGGGTCAGGCAGGCTGCGAGGGCAGGTAAAAGTTCAGCACGGTCAGTGGTTTTCTCGGTCTGTGTGCACAGCTGCGCTGCGAGCTGCTCGCTGGGAAGGCTCTGCTGAAGTCTCTGTGCAAAGAGTGCTTGCCCAAGCATCAGCTTGTAGTTAATACCTAACTGTATGGAAAGAAATAAATCACAGAGCGCTGCAGTGGCACCAGAGGGGAAGAAACCGTGTTGTATCTGTAATTGTGGTTTGTGAATAAACAGGATGGGAATCTGAAAACATGTCACGGCACTTTTGTATTTCTAGTACTTTGTTCTTAAAATATCTCCTTGCTTTTGCTGAGCTCTACAACAGCGTTTTTGCAGTCTGAGGGAGTGCCTGCGTTCTCAGGCTGTTCTCTGTTCTGCTGCCAGAAGTGGCTCTGCTGACCTGTGCACACTCACGTGAAACCTCAGCATGACCCAGTCCCTGCTTCTGCTCTGAGAACAGGCACAGCTGAGTTTGTGGAGTGGAAGCCCGTGTTGCCTGGGGGCAAACCTCTACCTGAAAGAGATGTCAAGGTGCAGAATAAATTCATTAGGAATTTTTTTGCTGGGAAGCAACCTTTTTTTTTTCCCTAGTTCCTAAACAGTCTGGATGGAACAGCTCTTTTAGGGAAACTGCACATGCTGACAGCTTCTGCACCTCTTAAGTGAAGCCTAGAGACACGTGTGATTTTTTTTTTTTATCAATGTCAGTCTCTAGACCTTTTGATTTTTGCCCACCCCCCCCAATGTATTGATTTGCCACATCAAAAATAAAACTTGGGAAGAGGAAGGAACACAAGGATCAGAACTAAAAGGCTGAAATTGTCTTAAAAAGCCTTTTCCCAGAGCAAGTGCCTACACTTATTACACAGACATAGACTGAAATTAGTTTTCTGAAGAAATGAATTTCCATCATTCACATATCCAGCTAACCCTCAAGGAAGTGGCTTTATGCCAAGGCTTGCAGATGTATTTGAGGAGATAGCCTGTGAATTCACAGATATTTTATCTTCCACCCAGAGTTTTTTTAGTCTCTCCAGAGCTCCCAGAATGGGGCTCAGATTGTTCCCATTTCCAGGAAACAGAATTGAGAGATGTGTTTAAATTCTGAATGCTGCCAACATGTGGGTAATTGAGGTGTAGCAGTGGGTGGTTCTGAGCAAACACCTGGTTCCTTTCAGTGTGAGCTTAGCTCTTGTGAATTTTCCCCTCCAACTTCCTTTTCCCTTCCTTCTCAGCTTCTTCTTCATTATTCCTACCACATTAACACGATGTTAATATCTCATTTTCTTTCCAAGTGCCATTTTAGCATTAGATTGTGCCCGCCTGACTGTTGTTTTTGTTGGGGGTGGGCCTGTTTTGGCAGATGTTTATTGAACAAAACAAGATGAAAAGGCAGAGTCAGTTGCTTCTGCAAAATTCTGCTCCTGATCAACAGCTTTTGAAGGCTTTGGATGACAATGCTAAGCTAACCCACACATTAGAAGAAGAAAGGCTTCAACACCAGCAAAAGGTAAAACAGAATTTCTTTCCATCTCATCCGGAAGTCTTTGAAAACCTCCTGAATTTAAGGAGTGCTGTGTCTTAATTACATTCAGAATTACTTGAGATCATACCCCCTGTAAGAGCTTTGAGGTTAAGAACTAAATTTCAGAGCAGGTTGTGATTTCCTTCTTGTGAGTCACTGTTCAGATATGAGTACAGAACTCGAAGGCTCCTCAGCCTGAAGGCTCTGGTTTAGGGCAGATGTTTTATTCTGGGTGCCAGTGAAGTGCAGTTACAAGCAGTGAGTCAGGTTCCATTAAGTGAAGAGATGACAAGAGAATATTTTGGACATTGAGTAATACAAAGGGTGTCTTGGGGGTATAAGGAAAGAACACAAGGTGAGAGGTAGGCAGTGCACATTAGAGGTCTGGGTCTTGCTGAACAAATGGATGGGGGACAGCCAGACATTGGAGCAGGGAAGTGTAAGGTGAATCTGCAGAGTGGTGTGAGAGGATCTAAACTGATAGGATATAAACAAGTATATTCTGTGAAACTGGACTAGATCCATCTCTTTCCTGGGAGAAATCACTGCTACTTCCCAGGAGAGCCTGAAAATGAGCCTTGCTTTAGCCCCTAGGCCCATTCTTAAAACTCTGCTGGTAGAGTAATACTAGGGATAGGTAAACAATTCCTGTCCTTCCATCAGTGCAGCAATACTATGTGATTTCAAATGTCTGAAAGAGTACTTTGGAAGAATAATTGCCAGTTCACAGAAAATGTCTGCATCTTTGGCTACTTTGAAGTCTAGAGCACAATGTATATATTCAGGGAGCTGTGATTATTGCTACTCTGCATGGGAATGCTGCCTCTGAATCAGATATTCCATAATTCCCCCAGTGGCATCTGCATGAGTTGAGACAAGGGAGTTTAAATAATGAGCCTGTCAGTGGAAGCAGTAAGAGAACAAAAATGACAATGTTCTTGTGCCTCAAATGAAGAAATGTTCTGAAATTAAATTATAATTATGTGATAAAAAACTCTAGAAAAAGAAGAGGGAACGACGTAAAGCTTAAGTACTTTGGAGCTAAAGATAGATTTTAAAGAAGAGATAAAGCAAGTTGGGGTCATAACAGAAAATTATGACATCTCTCAGAAGAATCTTTCCAGCTCTCATTCAAAAATTTTCCTTTTTCTGGGACTTGTGCTTCACTTCTATTTTGTAACATGATGTTTTCAGGCATTACTGTGCCTAGTGGGTTATTTGCCAACGGGAGGGACAGAAAATGCCTTTTCTTGTGATGAATGCTCTTGTTTGCCACCTGCAGATTAAAGAATTAGAAGAGCAGCTAGAGAATCAGTCACTGCATAAGGAGATTAGTCGCCTCAAACAGCAGCTAGAACTTTTGGAAGAAGATAAAAAAGAACTGGAGCTGAAGTGTCAGCACGCAGAAGAAAAAGCTAGGGACCTAAAGCATTCAGGTAAAATTGTGTAATAACTTCCATTTTAGGGGTAAAATGTGTGTGAGGGGGTGGTTGGTGCACATCTACATTTGAGACCCCAGCAGCTTTTGTGTGGCTGTGATCCAGACCTTTGCTTCACTAGACAAAGTACAGCAACTGCCTTCTGCTGCAGAACAGCTGTGTCCAGAATGTGTGTGAAGGAATAACCTTGTAAAACTTCTGTAAGGAACAAAAATCCTCTTGTTAGGTTGTCCTGAGTCTTACAGATGGATAAATATATGGGAATGGGTGTCTGTGTGAAAGACGCAAAAGATGATACCTGGACTTTAAAGTCACTAAGTTGGTTTTTAATTTTTTGACCTTTCAAAATTTAGAAGCAAGTTTAAAATACTGTAATTTTAATTTGGATCCATCATTGCAAGAACAAAGAACCATCTCCACTTTGGAAATCATATTCTTACTTCTGCCGTAACCTACTGTACACAGAAGGATTGCTGAGGATTTTTGTAACTAAAAGAAATGGAAGACTTTTTTTCTCTGTTTCTGCCCTTCCCCAGTTAATTATATTTGACAGCATTTAAAATGCAGAAAAGTAATGTCCACATTTTAGGTTCGACATGAAAGGAGGAGAGAAAAAAATCCATTCTGCCACGACCCAGTTTTGACCATTTTCATGGGGAAAGCCCACACCATCAGCAAGCCTAATGTCTGTTAAAAAAAAAATAAATTTCTCTGGTGCGTTTTGATGGGAGGCATTGTGGGGAGGCATTCAGTCATGTGCATTCAAGAAGTCTGGAGGTTGAAATTGTCAATTTCTTTCATCTCTTGTTGGTTCATTCTCAAATACAACCTCAGACTGTTGCAGAAATGGGATCAAGTTTTCCCTGCTCTGTCAGTTTATATGAAGAATCCCATGTGAGGGAGAGTTTCGGTTTCAGCAGAAACTCAGGTTGGAGGTACCTGTTTTAATGGGAATCCCGTGAATTTTCTTGGTAGAAAATATCAAGAAATGAATTTCTGGCAGTTGTGTGCTTTAGTCTTGTTTGTTCATTAGTTAATCAGTAGAGTATTTTTCTTAAACCATCGAAGGTGTTTTTAGAGGAGATGAGAGCCGCCGGGAGCTCACTGGGGTTTGTTTCCTTGCTCTGTGCAGTGGATGAACTCCAGAAGCGAATCCAGCAGTCGGAAAATCCTGCCCCGCCGCCGCCGCCGCCGCCGCCGCCGCCGCTCCCTCCTCCTCCTCCTCCCAACCCCATACGGTGAGTGCTCTCAGCCCGGCCACGCAGGGCTGCTCTGCGCCAGCACAGCTCCTCACAGCAGCTGGCATCCAAGCAGGAAGCGTGTCTCTGAAGGAAAAAAGGCTTTTTCTCCACCTCTCTGGGGCTGGACGCGCTCAGTGCCCCACCTGCCCCCGGGCTCAACGCCCTGCCCAGTTCTGAGCAGTGTCTGCCTTGCCAAGCCTGACAAATTGTCTAGACCGTGACTTTGGAGGAGGAGGGATACCTGTCTCCTCTAAATTTAGGAGATTATTTTTTTCCTGTTCACCTGATAGCTGTAATTATAGACTTGTGAAATGCTTTCTATTGCCAAGAAAACTCCTTTGAACCAAAGGATATGTTAGATTATTGTGTGTCCTTCGTGTCAGATACTGATGATGAAAATGCAGACTCCATTGAGTTCCCACAATTACTTTCATAAGTTAAAAAGGAGGGGAAAAAAAAAAAAAGAAAATCAAAGAAAATCACCACCCAGTCATCAAGCAGTTTTGTGCAAAATTATCAACATTTGGTTTGATTTCTGCAAAGGACTATAAAGGAGGATGACCAGTCTATGCTGATGTATCAGACATTAGACCCAAATGAGTTAACTAAACACTAAAGGGTGCTTAGTTAATTTTAAAAACTCAACTAATCTTCATGTTATCTGCTTAGTTTTAAAAATAAATAGACTTTGATGACAGTTTACAACCTTCTGTAGTTGAAATGGCATCCAGGAGTCTTGCTAACTACTGTATTAAACATATTAATAGATGTGATTATTGGGGAGAATTCATCCCTTTGTTGGTCTTGCATTGTTTTTAGAAACTAAACATGTTCAGAAAGATTGTGTTTGGCCTTTTGCTTCTTTTATGTCCATTACTCATTTGCTCCTTCCTCACTGATGGATAGCATGAATTAACTGTGCAGGGGTGTTGTGGGATTTTTTGTTTAAATTTGTGCCTTTTACTGTTTGGAATAGGTGAAACTATTAATTTTAAGCCCTGTAGTAGCAATGTCAGACTACTTCCTCATGCACTGTGACGTGTATGTGGACAGGAGTTGTTTCAGGGCACAGGCACTGGATGCTGCATTTTTCTGGGACAGAGTTTTGACCTTTTAGGCAGGGATGTCACTGTGCTGTGTAAGGAATGATGCTGAGTAGGGAGTGACTGGCCTTACTGACACATCAGATGTGTGCAGGAGCTTGTACTTGTTCCTGAAGATGAATCATTTGCTGGTGTGAACTTTATGTTGTGAATATAGTGAGGGGATAATTATTTGACACTGTAAGAAGATTAAAAACTTGGAAATGGTGAGGAGATACTGATCACCATATTTAAGTGTCCTCTGGAGAACAATACTTCAACATCTACGGCTCTTCTTTCTGTTTATTATGCCCGAGCAGCTTCTGTTTGTCATGTGTCACAATGAGACACTGGCTTTTAATATTCAAATCTGGAGTGTTTTGATTTGTGCCTAATGTCTGTTAAAAAGAAATAAATTTCTCTGGTGCATTTTGATGGGAGGCATTGTGGGGGGTAATTCAGTCATCTGCATTCAAGAACCATTAAGTGAGTCTTTTGTAAGTGGCTGTATAATCAGGTATAAGTAAGCTGGTGGTGTGTCCTGTTCAGGCTCATTCTGACAGTGGGTGACCCAGGACAGAATGACAATCTGCAGTTTCATTTCCCCCCAAGGTCTCTCATGTCAATGATTCGCAAGAGATCTCACTCCAACACCAACGTGAGCAAGAAGGAGAAACCTCCTCAGCAGGAGTCAGGTACAGCTCATCCCTTCTGAGCCCTGTGGGTTTTCCAGTGGTGCTGCAGGAAAAGCTGGTGGGCAGGAGCTGGGGATAAAGATGGTGGTTCAGGTGCTTCTGACTGTCAGCATTAACTCCAGCGGTCCATGTCCCAGCACATTCCTGTGCCTTGCAGTCCAGAAATGGGATTGCAGCCCAGGCATATGTGTGCACCAAGATGGGAAGTGGCATCCTTGGTACTATAGCTTTGGTATTCCTGTGAGGGGTGGCTGAGGGCTCTAGGCTGGTCTGGTTCAGAGAAAAGGAGGCTGAGGAGTGACTTTATTGCTCTCTACAGCTCCTCAGGAAGGTTCAGGGAGAGGGAGGTGCTGAGCTCTTCTCCCTGGGATCCAGTGACAGAACACATAGGAGTGTTTAAAACTGCATCAAGGAATGCTTAGACTGGACATAAGGAAGAATTTCTTTATTGGGAGATTGGTCAGACACCAGAACAGGCTTCCCAGAGAAGTGGTTGTAAGTTTTTGAGGCCCTTAGGAACATGCTCTGACTTTAGGTCAGCCCTGAAGTGGTCAGGCTGTCAGACCAAATGGTCACTGCAGGGCCCTTCCAACTGAAACATTCTGTTGTAGTCTACTGCAGACTTCCTCGAGATCCCAAGTAAATTTGTGTGGCCCTCACAGCCATCTCTGCCTCCCCAACTGAACTGGTCATCAGCATCCCATTCACGTTTTCCAAGAGGATTTGAGTATGAACAGTCTTTGAGGCTGCAGGTCAAAAACCTCAAGGGAAGACCTAGCACTTGCTATAACTGGAGAAAAATTCTAATCTTCCTACTTGAGCTGCAGCATGTGCAGGGCTTTGTGCTTCCACAGATTACTTGGAAAAGGCAGAAGACCAAACCTATGAGCATTAAACAGAGAGCAGGTTATCTTCAGCATAATACAAGGAAATTTCTGAACTTCCACATGGCAATTTCTTCTGTCCAGACCCTCTCCACAGAGCTTGTTTGTTAAATACTTCAGTTTTCATTCCTCAATTCATATCTTGTGAAATTACCACTCAGAGTTGACTGTAATTCTAATCCTTTAATAACACTGAAAACCTAAAACAAAACAGTCTTGCACTAAGGTGGCTCTGCATGCAAAGTAGCAGCTGAAATTGCATTTTATTGTTGTTAATGGAAGCTGGAAACTTAGTAGGTTGAGAACAGGAGTTAAGTACAGATTTACAAATGGCTGTGAGTGCCTGAAGAGTCAGAGCTAGTTAGACAGGCATTGCCAGTTAAATAACCAAGGGTTTTCTTGCTGTTTCTCTCTTCCTTCTGAAACAGCAGGAGTTTGTTTGTAGTGAATTGCTTAACTCATTTGCTGCCACTTAAACAAAGAAGAGAACCTGGCTGAAATTATAGGATATAACTGTTAAAAACCCCCCTGCTGTTAGCAGACTAACGGTATGTAAGTCAGGCTGGATTGCTGCATGGAACCAGCAGGCAGGAAGTGGGGGAAGGAAAGTATTACTCCTCCCATTTTCAGGTGAGGAGCTGAGGAATGGAGTGACTTGGGCAGGTCCCTGGGGGAATTTCTGGGAACTGGTTACCAGTCTGAGAGAAACAAAGTTGTTGGTCTGGATAGAGCATTTAGAGAGATGACCTTGTACCAAAATCTCTGATGAAGAGTCAGTCTAATCCTTTGGTAAAAGTTAAATTATGGGGCCTTGATTTGTCAGGGTTCCTTACCGTGAAATGTCCTAGATGTTCTGATTACACCTCTTTGTTGAGACTCTCACAAAGTGATTGCAGGAAATAACTATGAAATTCACTCTTGAGTTCTCTAATCGCCATTCTTTCATTATTTATTAGTAAACTAACAGTTCTGACCTTTCTTCAATTACATATAAACTGCCTTTCTTCTTAATAGTTGAGCTGTTCTTAAAATAAAAAAAAAAGAGAGAAGTTTCTTGATCTACTTACTGTATCAAACTTGAGATTTATTTTGACTCCTGTTAAGGACTTGGAATGAGTGGTTTCTATACCATACCACCAGTTAAGCTTTTATATTTAAAACAGCCTTTTTGTGACATTAAAGCCTGACATTAAATTGGCTTAGAATACAGAAACCACATTTCTATGAATCATCAATAGTACCCTGACAAGTGAGAGGGCAGAAATCTTTTAAAAATTCCCGTTACATAAGGTACAAGGTTGCAGCTTTGAATAGCATCAACCCTATTTCTCCAAGTGTTTGCTTTAAGTGCTCTTCCCCCCCCCCTCCCCCTTCTGGTATGTTAAGGGTCTTTTCTTCTGTTATCCAGAATGCTGATAAGTTAACAGGTATTATTTAGGTTCATCATAGAGCTTCCCATGTTGTCTGAATATTTTGCAGTCCTGACACCAAATATCTTGAAAAGGCAGCCATTTCCTTTCAGGGTGTTTCAGTTTTTCTCTTTAACTTGATGCAGTGTTTTTTGAAGGGGTGGGTTTAGTTCAGGCTGAGGTGTTGGGGTGTTGTTCCAGCCGGGTCCTCAGACCCCTGTGAAATGGGAGGTGTGGTTGGGAGTCACTGTCATGGGGCATTATCAGCTTCTCCTGTGTCAGTGGAGCTGTGGAAATTCCTGCTGAGTCACAGTGGAAGCAGAGCTGTGTTCTTTCAGTCCCTGGTGCTTCAGCCTAGAGCACTGAGCTTGTGCAATTCCCAGACAGTTCCAGGAGCTTTGCATTTTTCAGGATGTGGGCCCTGCTTCTGTCCAAACTTCTGCAGTTGGGCATTTGCAAAGTCAGGATCCCCAGAGTAGATTGCATTTTATCCCTGAGGAGCTTGGGGCAGCTGAGCTGATAGCAAAGATCCCTGTATTCAGAAGGAGAACGTGGTTTTACTTTGTACCATTTCTCTGCAGTTCCTATCTGAAATGTGACCTGCTCTTTGACTTTTTTAGCAGGTGAAGAAGTTACCGATCTGAAGAGGCAAGCTGTGGAAGAAATGATGGACAGAATTAAAAAGGGAGTTCACCTGAGGCCAGTCAACCAGTCAAGCAGGCCTAAAACAAAGGTTTGGAATAAATAGCAGACCAATAATTTTAGCTAAGTACAGTAATTTACACTGAAAAGAAATTTTCCTGTTAAACATTCAGAAAAAGACATTTTCCTCCCCTCATTAACTTTGCTTGATTTTGGATAAAATGAATTAGAGCAGCATATACCTGAAGAACAGAAAAAGAAATGAAGGCAGCAGTAAGTAAACAAAGGCCAGTTTCTTTGGCACAGACAAGAAGCTTGTAAACAAACAGCTGCTAAGAAACAAAAAGCACAGAGAGAATACCTGAAGTGGTTAAAGGGGATGATCATCAAGTAGACTGCATTAGCACTTCTTTTTTCTTTTATGCAACACTTATACCTAATACCTGAATGTGGCTACTGTAATCATTGCTTACCTCCTTCACAAAAGCATAATCTTTATGTATAGGCTGTGATTCACAGTGCTGAGAGCTGAGGCTCTTCTCTCCATCTGAGTAAGGAAATAGATGGAATGTTAGCCCTGTGCCCCCGGGAGGACGGGGCAGAGGAATGTCACACACCCACAGGCCTGGGCAGCAGCCCCTGTGTGAGGTCTGCCTGCAGGTACAGTCTGTCCTGGGCCATTCCCTGTGGCTTTTAACATTTGTGTGTTGTGTTTGTTCACAGCCAGAAACACCAAAGCCCTCTGAAAGTGCAATGAAAGAATTAAAAGGGATTCTGGTAAGAGAACTTTCATATTGTATTTCATTTTCTTCTCATGGAGCTGACAGGGCCTTCTGTGCAAACTGTGAAACTTCTGCATTTTGGTTTGCAGCCATAGAGCAGTTTTGGAGCAAATCCCACAATTCCACCTTTGACTTTGGTTTGACTTCAGGATTGGTTTTGGTCTTGCTAGGAGAATTTGTTTTTGCACTCTGCTGTGGGTTTGTGTGCTCCTGCCACTAGAGGAGATCTGCCATAGATTCTTTGGAAACTTTCCAAAAACTCACAGTGGGGATGCTTAGGGATGGAGAGGCAGCTGAGTATCTGTATCTAGTCCAAAGTAAAGCCCCTGGATTGCACATAGAGTAGATGTAGAGTTGTTCTCATCCACTGGTCTCTTTCCTGTGGCACCAGATTTCTTGTTAGTGTAAGTGAAGTTTAAATGAAGCAATAGCTCTGGTCTGTCTGTGTTTATATGTAGAAAAAATGGATTCTGAATAGTTGTCCACATAACTCCTTATGCCTAATGTTTTTATTTTGTGATGTTTGGTCCAGTTGAGAGCAGTGTGCTGGGTTTGCTCCTGTTGAGTTCTTTACTCACGTGTTGCATTGTTTGTTTTTAACTGGTCGCTTCTTTTGCACAAGAGCTAAAATTGTATCAGTCAGAAGGAGCTGTAGTTCTTGCTCCCTGACTTCTGTAACCCTGAAGCTTCTGAAGTGCCACTTTGGCACATCAGGTGGAGTTCTGCCAGTGCTGAAGCAAAATGCTTCACTTCCACTCTGCAGAAGGTGAAGCTAATCATTCTCATCATCCTGTGGTTAAATAGCTCTTACAAAAAACAGTTCACTGATGTTTTGGGGGGTGCAAGACAGTACAACAGAGCATAGCCACTACCTCTGCTGTGATTTAAAATCACCAGTGGGGCACCAGTGATGTGTTAAAAGTTCTCCAGTCATGTGAAAGCAGGGGAAGAAGGGAAGAAGTGATCTAGACAGTCACCAGACCCTAATGCTGAGCCCTAATTAGAGGGACACGTAATTAAATGTGGCAGTAAATAGGAATAAAATGCAACACTGAGACTGTGCTTGAAGCAGAATTCCATAATTACAGCAATGTGGTATGCTGTTTGGACCAGTGAGGGTTGGACAGAGCTATCCTGCCCAGGGTCCTTTCGTTCTCTAATAGCTGTTTTATTTCTTCAGCACTGTGGCACTGACATCAGGGGAGCCTTGATTGTGCACTTCAGAGGGAGCAGGGAGGAACCTGCAGGCACTGCACTTCTGTGTCAGGCTCCTTGCTTTTGAGCCTTTCAGGGTGTTTGCAGGGCAAGACAAACTGTACAAAATGCAGCTCCAGTTCTATTCTTCAGAGCAGTGATTATGCACAGTCAGACAACAAACATGGGGGTGGAATGTGATGGAGTAAACATTTGTTGTTACTATGCTAATTATGCATTTTGTGTAGACCTCCATATAATTGTTACAAACAAAACATATTTATGTTGTGCAAATTCCAGAGTTTGAGTGACTCCCTTTTTTGAATTGCTTTTGTACATGTACATTTGTATAAATCTGGAGCATACTACTAATGAATAACCTGCTCAGTTAAATTTCAAGTAGTTTTGAAAGAAAATTTTTTAAATTCTAGGCAAAGGGAAGAATTAAGAGCTTCTTTGCAGGGCTCTTGAAAATAGCACAGCTTTTGCAACTTGCAGTGCTATTTCCTTTTGTTCTTGGCTATTTCTGCTCAAAAGTTATGTGCTTATCAAAAAAAGATGTCAATAGAATGTTATTTATGGTCTGTAAAAATGCTGTATGAGTCTGACATGTTTTGGAAGGCTGAATAAACTAGATCTATGGGAAGACTCAGAGGGAGAATGAAATAATATACGGGTACCAAATTTCCAGTCACATTATAAACATTTTGGGCAAATCTTACAATCAAATAGGTTCTGATCCAGCAGCTGATTATTGTGAGTTGGGAAGTGGGTGCAACGTGCACTAAATGCTTGTTTAATTCCTACAGGCAAGTTTGTGAGTTTTCAGGCTTTGCTTAAAGCCTCTTTTCCTCCCACTTTAGGAAAACTGCTCCTGGACTTGCAGCTTCATTGATACCACATGCTAGCCTTGGCATAAGGCAGTAATAGCATTTATTTCTGTTCTGCATGTATAAAAATCTGTTTCAGCTTGAGATCTAACTCTGTGCAAAAGAGAAACCTTGAAGTGCATAGACATAGGGTCAGGTTTACAGCAGATGAGCTACTTTATAGGATATAATATGCTGCAGTTGTAGCTGATAAATTCTGACTTTTGCAGATACATGTATACACCAGGATGCAGCAACACAGGACCATGCTAAAAAATAAAAAACCCACTGGAGCAGTAAAAGATGGATCTTTGGCTTTTTGCTCTCAGAGGTTAATTATGTGCATGATAACTCTCTAGCAGTTCCTTAAGATCCTTCAAATGTAAAGATGGAGAAAGTTGGCAGTTTCCCACAAACATCAGAATTTGTTCATGAGTTGCAGGGCCAGGGCATCTCTCTTAAGCCTGATACCACCCCCCTAACGTGTAGGCAGTGTGGTTTACCCCTACATTAATCCAGGTAAGGGTGGGATGGTGAGCAGATCCAGGTGCTGCTGTTGTTCCCATGGAGAGCTTGGCACGCTGCTCTAGAACTGCAGTGTGAAAGATTCTGAACTTGTGCACGTGAGCTGCTTGGCAAGGCACAATCTGTCCTCAGAGAGTTTCTCATGCCTTTTTCTTGCTGTAGGAAACACTGAATAAATCCACCAGTTCCCGAAGCTTGAAGTCCCTTGAAACAGAGAGTGGTGAAACAGAGCTGGAACGAGTCCTGCGGCGCCGGAAAGTGACCACTGACCAGGACAGTGGCAGTAAGTGCTGGACTTCAGAGGAGTCCCCTCCCTCTCCCTGCACTAAGTGACTCTTGAAGCTTTACATCCTCTTCCAGACCATTGCAGCCATTATGGAGAGCTTCACCTTCTTGTACAGTGACTCCCTCCCTTGTCTCACCTGTTGCTTTTCATCCCATTTTCTCCAAGAGATGCTTGTCAGGATTTTCTGCACACACAGACACATATACTCAGATTCCTCCTTCCAGCCTGGAGCTCAGATGTTATTGCTGGAGTTATTGCTTGAACCTACTGTGAAAATACTCTTGAAAGTAATGCTAGCCAGAGAAATAAGATTTAGGACTGGTGATTTGAATTAACTTCCTCTGCAGACCAGGAGTCTGCAGTTTTTACACTGTGCTTTACTGTCATCCTCTGTAAGAAGCTGTTGGTGTTCTGCTTGGCTACAAACAATTTGTGCAAGTGTAAGTCCATGCCATAGTTGATGCAGGTGTGGCTGGTTTGAGTGTCACTGTAGAGTTTTATCTTGGACTTTGCAGACAGTTCCCTGACTCCTCATTAGTACTGAGAACAGGCTTTTCTGCAGTCAGCCTGGGAGAGCACCAGAGTTGTGCCTGGGTAGGGCTGTGCAGGCAGCAGGACTTACCATCCCAGAAGGCAGGAGGGTCAACACAGCAAGTGCTGCTTGTGGTACAAGAAAAGGAAAATCTGGGTGGGGAGAGCAGAAGCTGCAAATGCAGTATTTTGATATTCTCTTGCTGTTCATTAAAACTCCATTTTGATTTCTGCAGTTAGCTTGAGTTCTGCTCTGCTCTTGTGTTGTTTCTAGACCAGTCTGGATAACAGAAGCATTAAACTTTCTTTGGATTTTAGGTCCCACTGGAATCTTGGCCACATCAGAATCAAAGTCTCTGCCTGTGCTGGGTTCAGGAGCCAGTGCCCCACAGGCAGCACTGAACAAGGACGTGGAGGCAGAATTTACTTCCAAAGTACCCAACTCAGGTCCTGTCCCCAGCCAGCCTAAGGGTGCTACAGGCTCCAAGCCTACTTTACAGTAAGTAGAATATGGATTTCTAGATATATTTTAGGACAAGGTGTGTTTAGCTGGTGTGTTTGGAAAGTGATTTAATATCAGTTTTGGTTAACAAGATAAATGTACAGTCTGCAGCTGTTTACCACTGACTCCCCAGATAATTTTCTGTGAAAGGAGAAATTAAATTCTTTGTAATAAACTCTAAATCCTGTGAACATTCTTCAAAAAAAAAGTCCATCTTCTCTGTCAAAAAAAAGCCCTCTCAAGAAATTTTGAAGAATAACAAGGCTGAGGGTTTTTTCCATATCCTGAAGAGGAATGGTAGTTATAATGTTAGCTCTTGATTCAAAGTAGTGCTGGCAAATACTTTAAAAAATACAGTCATGTGAGTCAGCTTGGTCTATGTGCTGGTGTGCAGGGCAGTTTCTGTTGAACCAAAACAAGTCCTGACTATTATTCTTAAAAATTTGTTGGTAAAAATTTTGAATTACCTTAAAATCTCAAGTTTTTTTAAAAAAATAGCACTGCATTTGCACAGCTGGGCAGCAGAACCTTTCATCACAGCAAATTGAAGACCTGAAACCAGCATCAGAGTTCAACCTACTCCAGCAATATCTTCTTCAGATTCCCTGGAGGATTGATTTGTTCTCCAACAATACCAGGCTCCTTTTGAGCTTAGGCTGTGCACTTGCTTCTGTTGCCTTGTCAGGTTGCTTGTCAGTTTGTCATTTCAAGAAAAGGAAAGAGGTGAGACAAATGAGATTGGCAAAATATTGTAGTTATGGCTAATTAAACTCCTGATTTCCTGCTCTGTCAGTTAGAAAATACCACCAAGTACCAATTCTAGCAAGTCTCCACTGCTTTGTTCAGAGGAGGAAGTCATGAAAAATGAGCTGAATATTCAGTTTGCATCTATTTTTATGAACTGGTACTTCACTCTTATGCAGGTACTTTCATCATTTATTTTTGAGTGGATAAAGAGCCCAATTTCCTTTTGTGCTCTACAGTTGTATTTAATGCCCACAGAGAATTAAAAGCAGAATGCCATTTTCAATCATATGTATTTTCCCCTTTTATTCCATTTAAGTATCCTTAGAAGAAAAATGATCTTCATTTTAATTTAATCAGAAAGATGAAGATATTTTCCACAGTTGTTTTGACATGAATAATGCCATCGCATTTTCTTGAACGCCTACCCTTGACAGAAAGGTGAGGTTGTTCCTGAAAATTGTGTTTGTAGTTTGTGGATTTCTATGATTTTGAACAAACCAGAAAATACAAACTCCTGCCACCTTTTGTGTACCTTTATTCCACCAAACTAAGTGGAAATTGCATTTACGAGAAAGGAAATGAAATAATTGCAGGCCCCAAGGTCTCGCAGAATGCGTGGTGAATTGACAGTGAAAAGGATCTTGTGTTGACAGTCACAGTTGTTATGTGTTATAAAAGCATATGTGAAGCTCAATTTATTTCTCAGCTTGCCTATTCAGTGACATCCCCAAAGACACATTTCACTTTAATTTATCTGTTTAAAGCATTAAAACAAATGTGGTGGGCCAGAGTCTTTAGTGCTGCAGGGCTTCCTTGCACTGAGTCACTGGTGTAAACCTGCTTATTTGGGAACACTGGTCCTCAGGGATGGATTTCCAGCTAGAGAGAAGGTGCTGGGGCCTCCTGCTCTTGTGTGGGCAGGCTGCAGGAGGAGCAGGGATAACCTGCAGGTCCCACACCACGTTACAGAGCGATTGCTTTTCTTCTCTCTCCTGGGTCCCGTTCACAGCAGAGGTTGGTAGAAGCAGCCTCCAAACTCCGAGGTGTGAAAGCTCTGTTGGAAACAGGGCTCCTTGGAAGCAGGCAGCAGAGGGGAGTTCTTCTGGCCAGCAGCTCTGACAACTCTGTTCTGTAATTAGGCAGTTTTCTGGGCTTCCCTGGAAGCAGCTTAGTTTGGATCAGCAGAGCACTTCTGAAGCAAATCTCACCATTGTCTGCGTTTGCTGTGCTGTGATTTGTGTTCTGGAGTCCCCTCAGTGCATCCTGGCTGCCTGGATTCATTGCATCAGTGAAGCTAAACCAGGGCACGTGATCCATGCAGCCTTTTTGGATGTCCTGGGGGGCCACACGAGAGCTGGTTCAGTGAATCCCCTGGAACCGTGTGCTCTGCAGCAGGGCTGCTTGCCCCCACACTCTGCTCCTGTTGCACCACTCCCTTCCCTGAAGAGCCCGTGTTAACTGAACAAACAGTGCCCTCCCTGCCCTGCATTCCCATGAGAAATCCTCTTCTCCTCATTCCCACCTGAGGTTAAAGGATGCAGCTCCCTCTTCATTTGCAATTCCTTGAGATCTAACCAAGGTCTGACTAGTTAAACTGTTTGCAGCAGCCTGGCAAACCTTTCACATCACAGGGGAGCACTGCCTGGCTCATAATTGCCAGGTGTCTCTTGCAGAGCAGGGTTTATTCTTTTTTCTTCACCTAGATTTTAATGTACAGCTTGCTATAGAAAACCTGAGTTTGGAACCCCTAGGTGAGGTGTTATTTCAGTGCAAGAGGTTCTTGTGCGTCTGAAGCCATTAAGGAGGTGGTTTGGACTGTGTGAAATTTTGCTGAGGTGGTGCTTAGGGTGGAGACATGAGTAATGTGTGTCCTGTAGAGAAACTGAGGCCTTACCTCAGTGTGCAGGTAACTTCCTCAGCAGATCTCTTCCCCAGTGTTTAGCCCAGCATGAGTGTAATTCTGGGACATCTGCTTCGAAGAGGTGACAATTTATTTTCCTTGGGAGCAAAGAGAGTTCCTGTGACCTCCTGCAGTGTGCAGGCATAGAAGCGAAGGGTGTGTCTGGCTCTGCCCCCGGGTTTTTGGTTGTTTGGTGGGGTTTTTTTCAGCACTTGGTAAGCATTGTGTTTCTGGGGTGCAGAGCTCTGTGCTGACAGAGTGCACTACAGAGAGGGTTAGTCTTAATCTGATGATTTTATACAATTAAAGGATTTGTCCTCCCTCTCCCGGCTGTAATCTTAGTACCCCAAATCATCTACCAGCTCTGCAGGGAGCAGCTCAGCCTCAGCTGGAATGAACTGCAAAGGTTTTCCAGTGCAGCTTGAACATGGGCAATTTAGTTTAAACAACAGATGAAGAAAACAATGGGATGTTCTGGAAGTTGGAGGTCTCCTCAGTTTTAACTGTTTTAAAGGCTACTGAGACATTTTTCTTAGCTTGTACTCTTTGTGTGCCATCTCAGTGCAGGCAAAAGCTCTCCAAGATTCTTCATTTAAGTAAATTTTATGATTTTTTTGAGCTTTTTCAAAAGAAGCACCCGAAGATGGGAACAATCTCCATGCTAAGGTTGCCTGCAGTTGTGCTCCGCTGGCTGCTGTGCTGACCACCTTTGTACTCAGCTGGGTTTAGCAGGGGTGTTCTGAAATGGAGAAGGTTTCTTGAACTTCCTTCACAAATGTCTCCTGTTGCAGGTAGCACTGGTACTGTCAGTAGGAAACAGAAGGCTAATTCACCAGTGTCACTGTTTATATTCTCTGTAAGCACTGTTGGGCAAATATTGGTAGTACTGTGATGGAATTCTTTGTTCATCTCAGACTTTCAAAATTTGGAATTTGTATTTTTTACTGTTGCTCAGTAGTAGCCTGTGGTCCTCTCTGGTTTATTCTCCTACCTTGTTAAGAATTCTGAAATAATAGACACATCTGCAGTTTTTGCTTTTATTCTCAATGAATACTGGCATAAAGTTCTGTTTTCCAATGGATACATATTACAATGATTTTACAGTGATTTCATGAATAGAATACCGACCCGGGTTAAATAATGCCAAGGTTCTAATATTACCAGAGGAAACAAAGAAAATCCAAGTCTCATTTGACAGTCTGATCCCTAGTTTGTCCTTTTGTACTCCTACTGTAAATTTTATGCAAAGGTCACAGCAGTGCTACTTCACAGACTTCAGTAACCCTTTAGTATTTACACTTTCTGTAGGTTCTGTAACTATATAAACAGAACAGATTTCTTACACAACAAAGCATGGAACACTGCATATCCCATAGAATTTATCTCAGATGCATTTATCATCTAAATTCATATTTCACAGTGCAGATTTGATGTGTTTAGTCATAAAAAAATACATGCAGACTCGTGAACTGTGTGTGAATGAGTACAATAGAACTAGGGTCTCAGTTTCTGGTTTAAATATATAGTTGGACAAATAACAAGAACATACAAATAAATATCAGAATATTGATAACAGTATTAACAATCTCAGTGAGATAAGAGCTTTGCATGGAACTAAATGCCAATACCTTGGCTGGACAAAATTGAGCTTTCAGAGCTGTGTGTCCCAGCTTTATTTGTACGAGTGGATGCCGTTTTTTGAAAAGGAGCACGAAAATTATGTTCATTCTTCACACTGAAACATTCTGCTCTTGACAAACTGTTGAAAGTAAGCTGTGAATAACTGATAAATAGGGTTAATAATTTCTAACAGTGCCTCAGCTGTAACAGCAGCATTGTCAGGCTGGTGCTGCACCAGTGTGAAAGATTTGAAGAAGGCAATACTGGTACAACAAAGTCGGATAGTAATTCTTATTTTTATGCTGCAAACACTGATTTAATCACCGGTTTTCTCCATTAAACTACTTTATATCGACATCTTTCATTTTTCTGTCCTTTGAAGGTGGTAAATATGATTGCCATTTTATCCATTTTTGTTATAAATGAAACAGACTTCAGAACGTTTGGCTGTGCATCAGTTGTTGGAATGCTGCCATACACTAATGCAGGCTCCCCACTGTGAGCCCAGTGAAGAATTATACTTTGATTCACCAGATTGTATTAAATAGTCCAGCTGTTGGGATTTGAAAGATAGTTACCTCCAAAGTAAAATAAAAATCAACTTGGCATTTATGACTTTGACCATTTTTATGGTGTTGGGCAATCAGCTTTTCAAAAGTAGCACTTTTTAAAATAACCCTCCTCTGGTTACACTGCTTTAAAAAGTTTAATTTGCTGTAACATTCAAAATACCCCACCTTGTATTTTTCTGGAATGATTGACAACTTTTGCATAAAATAAGCATTATTTTCCTTTTGAAATCACTAGCTTCTGATGATAATCAAATGAGTCTGAAACTGTATCTATTAGTGCCAATTTCTGCATTAATTAACTCATACCAAAATTCTAATGTTAGAGACAATTCTTGTAATTAAAGCTTGAACATGGAATTTCATTTGCTCTATCCAGCACTGCAGCAGCAAGCTGAGTAAATTCTTTCTGAAATGGAAAGTGCACCAACTGTTGTTTCTGTGATTATTTTTGTGGTTTTAACCTGTTCATTTACTCTCTCCCCATCAGGTGGGAGCTGGTGCATTCCCCACCCATTGCTCTAATTGTTGAGTGGGGTGACCTCTTTCTTCTTTGCCATTTTCTTTAGGACAAAGACTGTCACAATAAAGGGCAGCTCATGGCAGATGGATCCTGTAGCTGAATTTCTTTCTCTGGCATCCAGTTGATTCTGCCTTTTCCTCTCAAGGGTGTTACCTTACCAGTATGGAACACTGTTTCTTATAAATAAGCATGAAAATTTAGAGGGAAAAAAAAAAAAATAAAGAAAAGAGGGTGGGGAGTGAAAGGCTCTGGACAAGCCTACAGTGCATGTAGGATCTTCCAGCTTGAGGGATTTCAGCACCTGCCCAATTTGGGCTCTGTGGCTGTGCACCGTGATCCATACTGGCATGTAAGGCTGTGCCTGAGGGTGGGCCAGTGCAAGGGAGCTGCAGTGCAAGGGAGCTGCCAGTGCAAGGGAGCTGCAGTGCAAGGGAGCTGCAGTGCAGGGGAGCTGCAGTGCAGGGGAGCTGCCAGTGCAAGGGAGCTGCAGTGCA
>VXBQ01004156.1:284644-344026 GCA_013400175.1 Phainopepla nitens | reverse complement strand
ACAGCACAGAACAGAACAGAACACAGCACAGAACAGCACAGCACAGCACAGCACAGAACAGCACAGAACAGAACAGAACACAGCACAGCACAGCACAGCACAGCACAGCACAGCACAGAACAGCACAGCACAGAACAGCACAGCACAGCACAGCACAGCACAACACCTCACAACATCGGCCCGGGCTGCTCGGAGCTGCCCAGGACAGGGCCAGGCAGTGCCAGAGCCTGGGCACGGGGCTCTGAGCCCAGTGCGGGCTCCTCTCGGACTCTGGGGGACTCCTGACGGCCCAGTGTCACCTCGGAGTGGCCTCGCTGGGCTCTCCTGGCCATCCCCAGCTGCAGCCCGGCCAAATGGAGAGCTCGGGATGCAGCTCAGACCCGCTCTCGCTATTGCCCTGCTGACGATTTAGGTACTGGATCTTATCGCTGCCAAACGATTAACGGTGTTGGGAATTGTCGCTGTTTCGTTTCATCAGATATAGGTCTAAATATTTGTCAGATTCCAGAGCCTTTGTTTAGACTATACTATTTGAGGAGGGAATATATTAATGCTGCTGAGGCAGTTAAAATTCATAGTTCTATATCTTATTTTTTAAAAATGCATTCTGTGAAACTCCTTTATTAAAAAAAAAGGAATTTCTATGTTTCTGGTTTTTATAATGGTTATTTATGAGCAAGGGGGAGACTTCATAAAGCTCAAAATATTTAAAAAAAAATTCAACTAAAAACTTTGTTCTCTAGTGTGCATGTCAAGTGCTGCTACCCTATGCATAGAACACTGGAAATTATTACAAACAAGAGGGTAAAATGACTTAACTCTGCTTCGTGTTTCCTTTTCTTAGGCATAATACAATTCCTGCAAACCCTTTCCTTCCTTTCTTCCTCTCCTGGTCTCTGCCTCCCCTTCAGACTGCATGTCTTTATTGTGTCTTGATTGATACCTGAGCAAGTGAGAAGTGGCTCTAATGAACTGTAAGCATTTAACAGAGCCTTGGTACAGTGTAAAAAGAAGATGCAGATCCTGAAACAGGCAGGCAGATGCATACAAGTGGCTAAGGCTGAATGTACATCATCAGCTTGGGGTTTTCTTGGGTTTTATTTAAGGCTTAACCAAGCAATTGTAGCTTTCCAAACACATTTTGCTGGAAATGTAACATACAAAAGAGGATTGTGAAATGAAGTTTTGTTAGCAATATATGTTTCGGGCCTCGAGGGAGGTGGGGTATTTGGCCTAAAATTCCATTTTGGCAGCTTTTCGACACATTATATGCATGGTTTTTTTGTTTTGTTCCTTTTGCACCGTGGGTTTCAAGACTCCAACCAATTAATTCTGGAAAAAAAAAAAAGCTTAATGTAGGCTACTCCTCAAGAAGGGGTCTATTTTAACATTCAGTAAACAGATAATCCATTAGGACAACAATATACATTGTGGCAAGTGCTATCCTAGGTTTTTTTTGTCAGCCCTTATTTATATCCTTTTGATTCCGCTTCCCTCCTGGGGTGCAGTTTCAATCATTCTCCCTCCAATCTTTGTGCCCGTATTCATGGCAGGCTGAAAACAAAGTAAGAAAGAAGCTCGTACGCAGCGCTCCATTCGCGGCCAGTTCCTCCTCTATAGCCAGCAGCCGGTTGTATTTGGCCACCCTTTCTCCGCGGGACAGACCTCCCAGCTTGAGGAACCGGGCACCCAGGCCCACAGCCTGCAACGACAGAGGGCCCGCGGTAAAACTCCTCGCTCGCTCGGGCGAGTGAAGTCATTCCCAAGAACCAAACACGGCATCCCAAGGCTCATTTAACACCCTCACCGCTCCGCAGGGGAAAGCGGGGAAATAAAACCTCTCGGTGAAAGATCTGCCGGATGCAAACAGTAATTTTCGCTGGCGTGTGGAATGAAATTTTATTTGCGAAAGATTAAATATAGTAGTGTTGAGAATATTTGCTTAAAATGTTGTTACTACACAGGGATGTTTTAAGTAACTCACGGTTTTTTATAAACTAATGCGAGCAAATGGATCATACACACTTTTGAATATACTCCCTGCTTTGGCAAATTTCCTGTGTGCTCTCTTTAAACTCAAAAGAATAACCACTCTCTGTGGGGAAAAAAAACACAACCCCCTAGAAAAAGCCCATTTTCTAAAATGTTGTTTCTTTCTCAAGCACAAAAAGGCTTTCTCCTTTAAAAATAGTACACGTTAAAAGCAGTATTTTTGCAATTCTGCAATTGAACAGCTTTCAATACTTACCAGATCCACGAGGCTCTCATCTGAAGATTCTCCATCTGGACTTCCTAATATGGTGATATGTCTTTGACCTATATATAACAGGAGGGAACACCTTCATTAGAGTATATTTTGTATATTTGACACAGAAATTGTTTGGACTTCTCATTCTTTTTTTACCCTTGGACTATCCAAGCTTAAATACAAACAGGAGTAAACCCCACCTGATAAAAATGTAAACTGTATTAGTTTGCTACATGATCGTTCTATTTTATTTTCAGATGAATAAGGGAACATCTAACATCCTGTCCTGGTCTCTGTCTCTTCATGGATCTGTCTGATCAGGCTGTGCTATTTATTTTAAATGTGTTCCCTAATATAGTAATGATTTTCCTTCTCTTTGAAAAAGAATTTACCATCCTGACTGAATGAAAGTTTTTAGTTGCTCTTTACTTACTTTGATACAGTGATTCTGGGTGTTTTTAAGGAACAAGAAAAAAACTAAGCCATATTAAATTTGTCCATCTATTCCTTGGGTACAAAAATGAATAAAGAAAACGTGATACAGAGAGAAATCTTACATATGAAGCTGCACAGGTTCCTAATACTTACCACAAAGGCTCAATAATATGTAGTCAGGAATCTATCTAAATGCAATTTTAAACAGTTTGTACGTGTCTGAATTTTTAAATTATTAATGCTAAAATTATTCAAATTTGAGATTAATTGATCACATCTCTTTTCTTTAATTCTGATATCTAACTGCAAGACACTTAGCTGCAGTGTCAGAGGGCACCAGCTCAAAACATTCACGGTGTATTAACTGACAATGGTTGAAGCCTCGACTGCTGTTTTAAGCCCCTTGACAGGGATTTGTGAACCAAAACTGGAATTTCAGTTTCTTCTGACAAGCGTTTTCTAAATCAGAAGTGCCAATAATGAAATAAAAACATGTAATATTTACAGGTGTGGCTGGTAGGGTTTGGTTTCAGCCTTTTCCCCCCTACTCACCATCCAGAATTCCAGTAAGTTCTATGAGGTCTGACACCTTGGTCTGGTTAATGTATTTCAGGACAACACCACTGCACCTTGCTATTTTGATGTTTTGGTCGGTTTTGAGTTTGGAAATTTGCGTGGCAGCATCTTCAGCAATCAGGTAGCATTTGGAACCAAGGGCACAACAGATGCTACTCCACTGCTCTCTGTCCTGCAAAAACAAATAACTGGAGTTTAAAAAACTAAACTGAATGAAAACTCTAACTGAGGAAGTAAAAATTAAATATTAATTTGGATTTAATCCTAAATATGCCCTTCACAGAAACATACTACATTTTATACTATATTTTAAATCTGTCTGCCTAAGAGAAAACTTAACACTTGGATTTTCCTTGGGCTTTAAGATTTTGCTAGAAAACATAAATTTTAATCTGAAATTAAGCAACACTATTGGCACAAGACATCGTTAAAACATTTAAATTAAGGGTAGGGGTCTGCTATTTTGATTTCCCTCCTGAAATTTAGTTCATTTTGATGGAACATAAAATAATTTTTTATTGTTTTATTCAAAGAACTCATTTTTGTGTTAATATTTCAAGTGTCACAGTTGCTGGAACATAAAATAATGAGCAGGAGACATAGACTCAATGGCAGGACCCATAGGGAACAGCAGAATACAATGCTCTCTTTTCTAGCAAAGCTCCATTTTTCAGGGTCTTTGTTTCTTTATTTTAATGCATTGTCCACATGGTACATGGTCCAGGCTAAATAAAGGACAAGGATATGTAAAGAATTCGAAAGAAGAAATTTACGAATTAATTTGCTTGCTTTGTGTCCACAGAATGCAAAGTTCTCACATTAAAAACGTCTCTACTTTGTAATTCTGCCAGTAGTTGTTCTTGGTCTGTGGATCAGTTTTTTGTACTTATCTACTTGCAATCAACATCAGGGGCCTTTCCTGTATGGATTTCAAGCCTGTGCATAAGAGAAAATGAAGTTTTTGACACCTGAACAAATGTTTAAATTTAAGCACCAAAGTGGTCTGGTGTCTGGCAATGAATTATTGAATTGGTACCAGAACTAATCCTCAAGGATCTAATTATCAGGAGCAAAGATGTGGCATGGGTAAACCTTGGAGATTTGGGAGGAGGAGGAGGAGGAAGAGGAGGAGGAGGAGGAGAGGCATTTCCCTTAACTCTACTCTGTTCCCAGCTGCACCTCACTGTCTGCTGTAATTCTCCTGCTGATTCTCATCTTGCAAATATTTTCCTTCATAAGAACTCTCGAGGAAGTTTGCAGCCCTGGCAGGAGTGGGGAATAACCTGGTGTTTTGGAACATGGTAATTTAGAGTCAGACTGAAACAACACAGGGAGGCAAGGCTAACCAGAGTGAGGTAATATTAAACACAGTTATTCAAAAAATGAACTTTTAAAGTTCCAGTTAAGGACAAAATCAGAGGGATTTGGAATTCATCGGTTTTAGAATTACTGACTCAGGCACTTGGGCAGATTCACAGAGCCAACATCACTTTGCTTCTCCCTTCAATCACAGTCTCTGTGTTTTGTTCGTGCAAATGAACTCCCTGTATTTATTTTTAAGAAGATAAAGTGAAATTTGACACCAAGAGCAAATTTTTATTAAGTTGTGCAACTTCAGAATCTCAGCTTACAATTTGAAGTTCTGCAGCAACTAAGATTTTATATTTTTTAACACATGGAAATTTAACCTTATGTATATAAATGTGAATATTTAAGGTTCTACAATCTTTTATCTATCCACAGCTTGATAATATGCTTAATATTATTGTGCTTTATTTTTGTAGTTGATTGGCCACATTAATTAACTCATCTAACTTTGATCACAGAGGTAAATCCAGGGTGTCTTACTCCCACTTGAAAAATTCTGCCGAGCCATGCTGCCAGTGACAGGACTTTGGTTATAAACATCCATCACAAAGAACTGCAGCAGTAATATATTCTGGTGGTTTTTTGAATACACAACAATGTTGAAATTTTTGCTTCTCCAGCTTAATATAATATTGCATTACACATCAATGTCTGTAATACACTTGAATTTTACAATTCCACCTTATAATTTGAATAGTGTACATAAAGAGGAAAGTGTAATCAAAATAACAGTGGTTTAGCAAGTAGAATCTGATAAAAAAGTAAATTCTTATAATTCTCTAAAGTATGTGTACTGACTGTATTCTGGTCACACCAGGATTTTCCATCAGAAATTATATGTCAAAAGTACTGAAAAAGTTGGATATTGCCAATAAAATATATTCAAAGAAATTGTTAGATGCATTTTCTAGTCATATTTTTGTGCTTACAAACTTGAAAATCAGAAGCTTTGTATTTTATATGTTTTGTAAAAATGAGAAAAGGTCAGTGATATGCTACTGAACAGTACAATCAGTTTTTAAAGGACTGCATTGTGGTATCTTACCTCTTTTCTTAGGGGATCTATTAATGCAGTAATAAAAGGAAAATTCTTAATCATTTCCACATACATGGCAACCATTTCATCAGGACTTTTGAATGTTCCAGTGAGTATTTCATATTTTCCTTTATCCTAGAGAGTAAAGTAAAAAGCATAAAAGATAAGGAAAGCAGGACCCTGAAGAGCAGAGTGTGCACATCTCTGTTAAGGCAGTGGGCTGTGTGTGCTTCAGTCAGGAGGCTTTCACTCATCTGCTTCACTCTGTGCCTGAGCTGTCAGCACACTGTTACTGAAAACTCAGCCTAAAATGCCACCGTGGGTTCCAGTGGGCTCATGCCAAACTCTCTGAACAATGCCACTGCCAAAGGAAGAGAGATCTATTTCAGCATTTTCTAGGCAATGCTGCCAGTTTGACACAATTATAGCATAAAGTTAGCAGTATTTGACATTTTTATTGAATCTCGTGTGAAAAAAAAATCTCATTTTTCTCTTCCAAAAAAAAAAAAAAGTGATTTTTTTCTTCATTTTCATAAAGGAAATATCGCTGGGGCAAGGAGTGCACCCTCAGAGCTCAAAACCAAGATACTGCCTTTCCCTGCCTCATTCCCCTTTCAAAAAAAAAATAGACTGGTTTAAAACCAGTCTCATCATTCTGGGAAGCACAAACTGCAGCCTGGGAGGAATTTTAAGGGCACACTGTGAAACTATGCCAGGATATCCACTGCTTTAGTGGCTTTAACAGTTCAATAAATAAGGTTACAGAATTACTGGTAATTCAGTGGTTAAGATTCTGCACATTCTGGTAGAGGACACAGATAGCACAGCCAGGAGAGCAACTGCTTTCACAAAAGGTGCTGGTAATGGAAGCTCTGGCACTGCAGAACACCCAAACACACAAAAGCTCATGAGGTACTAAATGGAATTGGAAGTTTCTTTTTCTGCTTAGAGAAAAAACTGATTGATCTTGCAATAAGGGGCAAGAGCTATAAGAATTTGTCAGCAGATAAAACAGATTTTGTCAAATAAAAACATTAAAAACTGAAATTAAAAAATTAATGTTGATGCACAGTGAGGTGGGCACTAATGTGTATATAAACATACCATAGTAAAAATACATGCAAATGTTAGGATAGTTTGAAGAAAACAAGAGATGTATCTTAATATAATGGAAAAACAAGCAGATTCAGCCAGAATTTAGAAATGCAGAGGTAATTCTTTCTGTTTGCTTGATTGCTACCTTAAAAAATGGAGTTAGGAGCTTGTAGGTGAGTCTGCAACATAATAATAAATAATGTTAACAAACAGCTACATTTATTTTAAAACCCCAAAAAATCAAAATTGAAAAATAACTTACATAATCCATTAATTCATGAGCAGCACAATTGATTGCTAAGTATGTGTCTGTTCCTAGCTTCAGACCTATATTTCTGCAAGCTGTTTCCATTAGGAGTAGCAGTTGTTCTAGGCTGTCACATCCTGTTGTCAGGCAGCCTAAGTGTGATATTCTTTTTAAGGCTGGCTGAAAGCAAAACAAAAATAATCACTTTATTTAGGCACATATATATTATACTTATTTATGGGGGATTTTTTCATTGTCATTTCAGTCTGCATTTACTCATCAAATTATAAATTTGTTCTCAGAAACCTCCTTGGCAGCTTTAAGGACAATTCTCTAGGAAAGAGGGATTATCAAGTGCTTATGAGTAGAGAGCAACAGTCCTTGGAAATATGTCTAGTCATGCAGTTCTCAGTCTTGTATGGCTAGCACTGGTTTAAAAATTTATTTTAAAGGCACTCTTAACAACCACTGGGTTGCCATAAATGCTGTGGTGCTATGGACCAACCCTTTGCCACAAAAACAAATCCTCCACTTTTAAATAGCTTTTACTCCTGAATCTTCAACTACAGCATTGATATTGACTCTGGGGGGTCTTCAAGAAACCTCAAGAATCTCCCAAGACCTCTAGAAGGAACAAATTTCATAGAGGGAAATACTCCAGCCCAGCTGCACCCAGCTGTCTGCTTCAGGGACAGCATTGCTGGACATCAGGCACAAGCACAGTTGTAGTGAGCAAATATTTCATGTATTTCCTTCTGTTGTCAGCTTTCCTGTAGGTTTTCCAAACACTGATTTTTAACTGTGAATTCTGGGAATTTTGGATTATAAAGATGCAGCAATAGACAGCAAAAAATGCTGCAGTCTTTCTGCACTTCAGATAGAGGTTAAATCTGCAGTTTCATGTGGTTTTCAAGATGTCCATATGCTGTGCCTCGTTACATTCTATTAAAATCATTGTTTAGCTGTCCAAAAACATTTGTCTAGTTTTTACTTCCTTAACCTAAATAAGTCCTTCTTCACTGCCTACTTTGTCATTTCTCCTTTTTTTTCCCTCAAAAAAGTTCAAACTAACATGGTGCTTTTATCAGTTTTAAATTCAGTTGCACTGCTGTCTCCTTTAGTTTTCTCCTACTGAAATAAATGGAATTTATTTTCAGAGAATCTAATGCATTGTTTCCTTGTGTATATCTTACAGAAACATTCTACCTAAAGATTGCAGTAATATTATTGTGCTAATATGGAAAATACCTACCAGGAAAACGTTGGCCAGCATCTTAATGATGATGAGGTTTTTGTTGTTTAAGCAACAATAAAATAGGAAAGCTTTTGTTCATCCTTTCTTTTTTATACTTAACAACAGTAACGATTCTCACCTGATAATACTGAAATCATCTCAGAATGAAGAACAAAACCTGCATGGCATTTCCATCCCACTATTTGGAAAACTCATCAACAAACTGCCAGTTTTGAAGGGATAAAAAAGATCATTTGAGCCATATAAAGTAATGTCCTGTGCAATATTGTGAGTGCTGCCCTTTAGCTACTGGTTTGTATCTGCCATTATCTGTAACCTCAGAGAGGGCCTGGGCACTGAATGCAGCAGGATAAAAAGGGGAGTTTTGCTCCCAGGGCTAGGAAACAGCACAGTCCACAAGTCTTACAGGTAACAGTTTTATGGTCTACATGATCAAAAGTTCTCTGCTGGTGCTACAGGCCTGCAAAATGCTTATTTGGATTAATTACCAGGATTTCTAAATGAGAAAAATTACCAGATCCCAGAAACTGCCCCCTATTTCCTCTACTGTCCCCTGAGAAGGGAAGATATAGTCAGAAGAATTTAAATTACTATGTAAAATATGAGCATTTGGAATATTTAAGTCTTGCCTTGACCTTTCCAAAATGGCAATGTAGATTAATGCTTCATTTCTTAAGGACATTTTAAGTTCCCTGCTGCTGTTAATACCTTGTTGAAGGCTTAGAGTTAAAATCTCTTTTCTTACCGGAGCTTTTTGTGCTTTTCCTTTCTTACTGTCTGCTTGTGAACCAGACTGTTGGAGAGAAAGAAGACAGAAATCAATTAAATGGAAAAATACAAAGATAGAAAAGAAAAGAAAAGAAAAGAAAAGAAAAGAAAAGAAAAGAAAAGAAAAGAAAAGAAAAGAAAAGAAAAGAAAAGAAAAGAAAAGAAAAGAAGAAAAGAAAAGAAAAGAAAAGAAAAGAAAAGAAAAGAAAAGAAAAGAAAAGAAAAGAAAAGAAAAGAGAAAAGAAAAGAAAAGAAAAGAAAAAAGAGAAGAGAAAAGGAGAAAAGAAAGACAAGAAAGAAAAAGATTGAAGTCAAAAGAGATTGCAAATATTTCAATTAGGAAATAGTTTTATTTAATAGTTTAATAGTTTAATTTTGTGGTGGTTAGTAATTTAAAATGTTTATTTCTATGTGGACATCTGTCCAACCATCATCTGTTTTTCAAGACTTTCTCACCCAGCCCATCAAAAACACAGGGGATCTCAGAAATGAGAATCTAGACTCTGTACTTGGAGAAACACAATGACACTGCTTTCCAAAAAGCACATGCACACACTGACTGATTTACTGCTACAGTAATAGTACCTGGAATAAAATAAGCTGTGTGTGAGAGGTGTAGCAAGGTCAGAATGTATGTATTGTATATGACCTCTGATACCATTCACTCCCAGTATGTATCTTCAGGTAAACAGAAAGCCTTATGCTTAGAACAATGTTTTTCTAATTTAGTATCACCAAATGGCCAATGTTTTATTCATCTGTCAGAGAAACACATCCTCTACTCTGTGTCACAAGCCTGTAACAGGCTAAGTGTTCCATGGGGATGTTTAAAAGGACAGTGGTAGTAAAAAGATCAAATGAAGTACATCTCACTGCATACCTTTTTTCTTGAAGACTCCAACAGTCTTGTCATTTCTTTCTGAATATCCAGAATTCTTTTTATGCCCTGAAATTAAACAACAGCAATCTTCAAAAGAAAGTTATATTCATTTTAGCAGCTTAAACCAGAAGAGAGACAACACTTACTCTAAATGCAAATTTTAATACAAAAAAAAGCCCAAACCATTATAGACTCCTTAACAGAATCTCTCCATCCACAAAATGCAGTCAAATGTCCAACAATAAAGGGTTACCAGCAGTGGAATGAGCAGGAATATTTCATTATGGGATGCCAGGGAAAGCAGTCTCCCCTCTAAAAGTAGCCCTTCAGAAATCTAAAAGGTAAAAAATATCTGGGTCTGCATTTATATCTGAGAAGTGAGAAGGTGCTAATCCCTGTTCCCAATTGTGACTTCCTAAACTCTGACAAGACTGAGTGCATTTACCTTCAGAATACTTCCAAGAAGCAGGAAAAAGAAAAAAATAAATCACTGTCTTGATTTTAAACATTGGGGAACATTCCAATGAAATGAATTCATTGCTTTTAATGCAAGGGTCTTCTTCCCTTTCAGCTGAGCTAGTAAATGTTCAGTGTGAACTTCATAAAGGACACTTCAGATTTTCTCAAACTGTGCCAGTAAAGGAACACTGAAAGGGGCAGAAGTCAGTCACAGCTGGCAACAAGACAGGACAAACAGCTTTGTGTTCTGCACTGCAGCCAACACCTTCCTCCTCTGCCGTGGGCACGGGAGGCATCCTGGCTTGGCATGGGGCAGAACTGGCGACCTTGTGAACAGCTCTGGGGGACAATCCAGAAAAGTTAAAGGAAAAGCAAAAAGAAAGAGAATAGAGCTCAGCTATTTGTCAGGTCACCAGCATACAAAGCAGGAATCACAGCCCTGATGGAGGCATCTTGTGCAGGTACATTCTTTAATGCAACACATGGCTAAACAAAAAGAGAGAGGGGCTGATCCCATCTGTCTCACCCATCCTTTTTGCTCTCTGTATGCCCTTCTAGTGTCACAATTTCATTTTAAAGCAACTTATTCCCAAATATTTTATGCTTTCCTGTAAATTTGTTATGGGTTTTGTTGTTGTGTACGCTTTATCAAACAACTGGTAATATTTATAATCTACTAATGCAAAATCTATTATTGTGTAACGCAATTCCTTGACATCTTCAATGCACTGATTTTTTCCTCTACACAAACATGCATTTTAAACTAAAACCTTCATGGTTCTTCTTTTAAATCATCTTTTTACTTAATTTAATGTTGTTAGTGTTAGAATTCTGCACTAACATCTGTTAAAACTTTGGCCTTGTAAGGTAACAAAAATGAAAAATCTAGTTTGTAAGGACGATATTGAAAAGACCTATATACTTATGTACATATGTAGTTAGTATGATGTCTATAGAATGTATTTATAAAAAGAATTGAAACAATACCTGTTTGAGGGATAACTCAACTGGTGGTATAAGCATAACTTCTTTGACTAATTTCAGTTTTGTTGATGAATTTTTTTCACAGTGCAACAGAGTAACCATTGGGAGTGGTAGGGTCATTTCTTTAGGCGACTCCTGTAATCGGGAGTACCAGGTGAAAACAAAAATGTGAAGATCCGAATCATTTCTTATACATCTTAGTTATGGTACGGGGTGCAAAAACTGCAAACACAGGCAACGGCGTTAGGGGCATATTCCACGAGGCCAGTTTAATCCCGCTGTCACAACTGGCTGCAGTAATGACGGTGACTGGGACGAAGTAAACAGAATTCCCCCCGCCGAGGGTACCTGAGGGTGCTTCAGCAGCGCGGTGTGCAAGTAGAGCGGGACACGGCCGGCGATGGCTCCAGCCCTTGCTATGGCAAGGGACGCTCCCCCGACGGCCAGGCTGCCAGGCAGCACGGGCTCAGCGGGCTCTGCAGGGGGAATGGCACCCACCTCCAGGGACACCTTCTTCCCTGCAACACACAGGGAAGGACCAAATGTTTTCTTGGTTCCGAACACGCCCTTGTGAGTCAGAGTTAAGTGAGTAAATACGGCGTTGTCCCTTCCGTGTGTACTCAACGCAGTGGGAAGCGTAATTTGTTTTTTAAAAACTCGATTTTGTCAGCTGCTTTATATGGCATGACCTTACACGTAAGCAGAGTATCTGTCCTCACTCTGGTTTCAAATGCATTTCAAGTCTGTTTCTTTTGGAGCTCTTCCACCCACTCTTTCAAATACATATTTTTATTTATCTGTGTTTGAATCCAACAACATTATATCATTTTTCAGGTTCCTTTCAAAAGCATGTTTATTGTGCTCCTTAAATGCTCAGGTTTTGCATTTTAAAAAATGGAAGATTATATTATAACCCGATTGGGAGTAAAAATACTTGATTTCTTCTAATAATAACTATGAAAAAAAATTCAGTCCTATTACAATTGGTATTCCCAAAGAGAAAACAGGTCTTTAAAATATTAAATATTTAAATACTAAATATTTAAATATTAAATTTTTTAAATACTAAATATTTAAAATTTAAATTTTCATAAGAATTTATTTGCCTTTCAGATACAGTAACTTTGTCCAAAATGCTTTAAACCAAGCAGCTCCCACGACCATATTTATTGCCTGTAAGTGCTCACATGGACACTTAGAGGGAGCACCTGCTGAAGCTGCAATAAGTGATCTGATTCCCAAAAACCACTGCACTGCAGACTGTTTGATATTGGCTCCAAATAGTCAGGCACTGAGTCTAACAATAATATTGCAGTCAGAGGCACAATTAGTGAAAACACATAACAGATGTATCAGCAGAAGCTTGCCTGAAGTATCAGATACACCACGATGATATTCTGGATGGAGCTGACAACTGCAAAAGTTCCAATTTCAGGTCCAAGGTGAATTTACTGTGCACACATCCAACATGTGAAGTGGGAGGTTTTTACTGACAGTATATGATAGTTGCAACTAAACTGATAAGAAATCAGAATTGGCCAAAATTTTCTGCCCCTCCAACAAATGACAACAACCCTTTTTTGTCTGAGTTTAATGTATAGATGGAGATAACATGTGGTGGCTTTTTCCTTTGGCTTGTTTGGCTTTGGCCATGTATTCCTACCTTGTTTTTTCTAGTATCACACCATTTTTTCCTTTTTCCTCTAGTAGGATGTTTGCTTACTTCCTTTTCCTCTATACTACCCTTCAGTCCTGTCTCACCGTTTTCTTTGTTTCTCTCTCTTTTTTTTTTCTCTGTATTTCCTCCTTTTCTCAGTGTTAGAAGGAAACTTTCCTTCCTCTTTCAGTTGTTTTCAGCTTCTATCTTAATTCTATTTCCTTTTTTACCACTCAGTTCTGTGATTTCCTTTTCTTTCCTTATCATTTTCATTTTTATTCTTCATTTGCATCCTCCTCCATTCTTATTCCTCACTCTGAAGAATAATAACCTCCTGTCTAAACCAACTGTAAAACAAAGGCAGAAACTCTGTTCAACCAATGCATGTGAATGATGAGAAACTGTGTTTTCCCCTCCCTCATTTTGCTGCAGAAACTGCTGTAATCACAAAGGTCAGGAGAGAGTAACCAAACCCTCTGAACATGAGACAGGGTGTCTTTTAGGACCCTTATTAATATCTGTATTGCAGAAAATATTAAAATTAAATAAAGTAAAACCTGATTTTTTTCCCTTTTTTGGCTTAGGTGTTGAGGCTGGAGGGACTGAAGAAGGGGCACGAGAGACTTTTGCTGCTGCTTCTTCCTCTTTTGCTCTTTCTTCTTCTTGCTTGTCAATTTCCTTTTTTTCTTCTACCTTGTTTGCAAAGTATTCACTGAGGGAAGAGGCATAAAAATTACTGGGTCAAAATATTGTTAGACATGTGACAAGTAGAGAGATGTGATGCAGGCTGAAGAACATGCTAGGAGGTAGATTAAGGGCTTGTATTTCATCTTCTGCCATAGATTCCCTGTGTGAAGCTGGAGAAGTCCATAAATTTATCATATCATTCTTTTTGGTAGTCACCTGCAGCACTGATTAAACAAAAAGGACCACAAACAGGTATCACAAACCTTAGTACATGCTTTGTAAATAACTGGTTTGAAAGTCAGCTCTGAGCAGACAGTCTGAGCATGAAGGATTTATTCCTTTGCATGGGTAGGAACAGATGCTGTCATAACTTCATGACTTCCAGCAGCCTGGCCTAGGTTAAGACAGGAGGTGAGTTGTACCCTGGTTATTGTGTGGCTGCAAACTCAGAGGTGGCTGAATTTCAATTACATGCATGAAGTGAAATCTTCACCCATGGGTCACAGAAAGCCAATTCAGGCTAACTGAGTATGTGAGATATATAAAGTAGTGTCAACAATGCATTAAAATCTTATTTAGACTCACTTTCTGACTGAGTCCTTATTCCCCTTATCAAGGTTTTCCCAAATCTTGTCCATGTGGAAGGCAGTTAGGTCTGTTTGCTACAGCCTGTGTTCAGTGTTGCAGCCCAAAGCAGCAAGCTTTTTATATCATAATTATGAAAAGCAGGCAATAATGGAGTGAAATGGGTCTGAGACAGACATTATACGATAAACATATTTTTTAAAAAGTAGAAAATATTGAATATTCTGTAAGTTTTTCATTACAATATAAATTAATGATGACTATTTCAAATATTCAATATATTCATATAATTTTCATAATATGCAAGACCTACCCAAGCATCTTATCAGCCTGACACTGGTCAGTGGGATCCAAGTCCCTTAACACTGTGCTCAGTGATCCATTGACCCATTCCACAGCAGTATGAACAGAGTAATTTCTTTCTTTCTCATCAGCTTCAGTTGTTTCAGGTAAAGCATTTTCAGGTATTTGAGAATGAGAAGCCATTACAGTGGAACAAATCCTCTGCAAAAAACAAAAACAAACCAAAACCAAAACAATGTAAAAGGTTTAAAACACTATTTAATTTCTAACTTGGAAATGTCATTTGAAAGACTAAGATGTCCTTACCAACTCTACAAATACAGATCTCCAAATCTATTTGGTCCACTTGTCTTTTCTCATCCAGCACCTTCTTTTTAGGCTCTTATTCTTTGGTAATTGCAGACATTATTCAAGTTTTTTGACCTAAAATTATAACTACATAGGCAAAACCCCTCTGAGTGATCTGCATTATCCATATATTATGTTACCAGAATATAATAGAGTTATTTTAAGGACCATGCAGTCATTAGGATATCTTTTATTGCTGCTGTTGGTAGCCTGTTGTAACATGATTCATCAGCATTCCTGCTTAATGCCATCCCTCCTCATCCTTTACTTTTGTCTTACTTAGATAATTCAAACTCATCTTTCTGTCCTCATGAAGAACAGATGATATTAAGAAAATTCACTTAAGGAAGACATAATTTACAAATTTCCCACAGTTGCCTGCACTAACAGTATTAACTTTACATCCTGTGAATATCTATGAGGTTACATGTAATTCAAGAATTAAGTGAACCAGAGTTTAACTGAGGGAAAATAGAAATAATTACTCCACAATAGCTAGAGCTGCAAAGATGTAATTTGAATATTTCAGGTTGGGGAAGAGATGAGCCATCAATTCTGCATTGCAGGTGCTAAATGGGTATGTTTGACTTTACTGTCACCCATGTCAACCCATTAGCTCAGTGTAAAAGAAGTGCTTCTGCCTATACTGTTTTTCACCTGTATTATTCTGAAAGTGTCACACAAAGAGAAATAAAAGATCTGAAAATTAAAGAAAAAGGTAAAATGAAAGTGAACATATAAGGTTAGTACGGGTGTAAGGAAAACCTTCACAATCATTACGACAGAAAAACAACTTAATATACAAAGATAGACTATCAGATCCCACTCACAAAATATTGTCTAACTCCTGGAAAATAAAGATTTCATAGCTGCTGCCACTATCCAACTTTTCACGACACCCAAGTGACAACACTCAACTGTTGAGTCACAGGGATTTTTATCTTGTCATAAAGATGGAAAATAAAACGTTCCTTGGGATGTGAGAAGAATAGTACCTCTCCCAGATATTGTCGTAGTAAAATAAATAAAACAAGAAGAAGCAGCTCATACCTTTTCATAGTTTTTAACTGTACAGTATATTTCCACTTCTAATGTTGGCTGACCAACTCCATCAAAAACTTTTCTTCCAACTAATTTGCATATTACTGGAGCTTTTGAAAATTTAGAAAAGTAGTTTGCCTTAAATGAAACAGAAAGAACTAATTTAAAAGTCGATTTCCAGGCAATGAGGCTTTTATTCCATGAAATATCTGACAATCAAATCCACCACTGAACAAATCCATTACAGGTCTCTTCCAACTCAGCATATTCTATCACTCTGTGATTTAGACATTCCAGCAAGCTTTGAGCCCTGTGAGAAAGGTGGAAACCATGACTTCTGCTAGGCAGAGTCCTCATTCTTCTTCCAACATGGTCTTTAATGGGCCTGATGAACTATCATAATTCAATACATTTGGGTCTCTGTTCATAGTTAATAAACACTAATGCTGGTTTAGAAAAAGGATTACGTTTTTACCTGAGGCTTCTACATGCTTCCTTGCTAGTTTCATTATTTAATCTGATATCAGAGAGTCACCAAACCACCGCTGACCAAATGGGAAAACTACAAAACACTTAGGGCTACAAAGAAGAGCAACATACCAACTACCAAGCAAAGCAAGGAAAGGTGTTACCAGTTCCAGTTCCTTCCACTGATCATGGCAAAACACATGGAGATGGGAAATAGTGTAAGATGGAATGAAATGTTTCAATTCCACAGCCACTCTCCTATCAAAGACCATACCAGAAATAACTTTGTTTTTCGAGACCCGCTCACCGTTCTAGTATTGGCAATTCCAGTATCGCCACTAACTGAGGTTCCATTATGCCTACTGTCAACAAGATTTTGCCAAGTGGGAACAGATAAAATTGCTCAGATTCTTGACCCTTCCAGAGGGACCCATTTGCCTTTGATGAGCGCTGCAGCGTGAACAGCACCCGGTGTCTTGTCACCGCTGGCCAGGGGTCAGCACTGCTGAGCGGCAGGTTTGTTCGGGACAAACACTGGTCCATCTGTGGACTGCTTTGTTTTTGTGTCGAGACAAGCAACCAGCAGAGGACAAGAAGCCCGGCTGCTGCGGACGTGTACTTGGCGCAGCACCCAGGTGCCGCTGGCCACAAACACAGAACCACTGCACTGCTTGCCCGGGCCAGGGGGCAAAGCACTGAACTGTCGCCACAGAGACGCCGATCTCCTCGCTGCACGCCCTCGCTGAGGGCCAGGGCTGGGCCAGGGCACGGCCCCTCCGCTCCGGCCCGCCCGGCTGCTTCCCCGCCCCGCGCTACCAGCTCCCCGTAGAGATCCTGGGGGCACCGCGGGAACAGGGCGTTCAGCGCGTCCTCCATCCGCTCCGGCACCCGCTGCCCTCGGTAATAGTCAGCCGCCTCCCGCCGCAGCCGCCGCCGCTCGCCCGCCTCCATCGCGGAGCCGCGGCCGCTGCCGGGCAACGGAGCCGGGGAGCGCCCGCCCCTTCCCCGCTCCTCAGCGGCCTCAGGGCGGGACAGCGGCTCCGCAGGGCGCTCTGCCCGGGCCCCGCGTTCCGGGGGCTCTGCTCCCTCAGAGCCGCCCGGGAACACCCCGGTTGGCAGCAGAGGTGGTTCGGTTTGGCCCGGTTTGGTTCCTCGGTGCCCGCGGTGCTCGCACTTCCCTCAGAGCCCGGTCACGGCCTGCCAAGTCAGGACGCCCCGACCGAGCTCTCCTCGGTTTTAAAAGTCTCCGAGCAAGAAAACTGTGTAAGATTATGGTTCTGAAAGAGGGACAGGTTGTGGTTTGGGAAATGTCTGGTGAAGACGACGCTGCAAAAAAACGCCCACAGTAACTCCTACGTTTGAAAGCCCTCCACTTTCAATGAAAAGAAACATTTCGCGACCTAAATGATCATTTTTAGCCCGCAATTTCCTACAAAAACTTTCACTTTCCTACACTGTTCACTGGTAATTTTGTTGAAGTAACTGAAAATGGAGATACTTAAAAGCTGTTAGCTGCACACTTCCCCAGCTCTAAAATCAATATGTGTGGACCTTTGCTCATTGTGTGCTCACTTCTCCAGGTGGGGTGATAATGAAGAAAAATCCCAAAGGAATCATTTTCTTTTCCTTTCACATCCTTTAGAAATACTATAGTACTTCTCCAGAGATTTAAACCCTCTTTTTTTAAAGCTGTTTCCTCTGAAAAAGTTTTTAAATTGACACTACCTGTTCCTTGAGAAGAGTGGGTAGCAAATGCTTCATGAGATTTTCTTACTTCAGGAGGAGTTGATGTGGTGGGTAGCTGTTCCTGAGGGCACATAATTGCTTCAGGAGGGGCTTGTGCAGTCAGAGGCCTGGGTGGCAGTAGTCAAATAGTGCCAGATATTTGTCACATGCACAGGCTTGCCCCAGAAAGCTCCAGTTTAATTAAATGTTCCTGGAAGAACAGGCTTCTGGAGGTAAATGGTGCTGGTGTGGTGGTCTCTGAGCATGATCACATGCTGGGTAATACCACCCAATGTGAGAGCTGTGCCTTCTGATATGTTTAAGTGCCTCTGTATCAGTTTCCCACCTTCTGCCCCTTTTACAGCCTCTAAACAAAATCATGAACGAACATGTTGGACATAAAAGGGAGACTAGGGAAAAATGTCAGACTTCTTTGGAAAGAAGTGGGAGAACTGATTGCCTAGGACGATGAGGAAGGCTGACACACTCAATGACTATTGTGGCTGCGCTCACTGGCAAGTGCTGCAGCCACACCACTCAAGTCGCAAAAGGAAAAGTCAAGGACTGAGAGAACAAAGGGGTAACAGTGCTGGTACATGAGGGAAGACTAACTGATGTCATCTGCCTGTACCTGTGCAAAGCATTTGACATTGCCAGCACGACATCCTTTTTTCTAAACTGCAGAGATGGATTTGATGGATGGGCCACTTGGTTGGTGAGGAATTGGCTGGATGGTCACATGGAAAGGTTTGAGGTCAATGGCTCCATGTCCAAGGGAGGAGCAGTGGCAAGAGACATCCTCAGGAGTCGGTGCTGGGGCTGGTGCTGTTACCCAGCTTTGTCAGTGACACTGACACTGGGACTGAGGCACCCTCAGCAAGTTTGCCAATGACCCTGAGCTGACTGCTGCAGTCAGCGTGCTGGAGGGAAGGGATGTCCTCCAGAGGGACCTGGACACGCTTGAGAAGTGGACCCATATCAACCTCATGAAGTTCCAAAAGGCAAGTGCAGGGTCCTGCACCTGGGTTGGGGCAATCCCAAGCACAAACACAGGCTGGACAGAGAATGTATTAGGAAGAGATGCCTCTGCCCGAATGAAGGTGCAAATGAGACCATATGATGACAACATACAGATTTTATTTAACGTGGATTTTATTTAACTAGAAATGTGTGAGAGAGAGATAGAAATAGGAAAGAAGTTGAGAGAGAGAGAAAAAGAGCAGAAGGGAATCTGTTGGAACTAGATGATCTCTGAGGTCCTTCCCAAACTAAACCAATCTGTCATGCTAGAGGATGTGTGGATGTTTATCTTAACTTGATATTATTGGTTTAATAATAATAATAATAAAATTGCTACTACTACAATTTCATGCTCTTCATCTTATTATTATTATTCTTATCCCTATTCTTCTTCTTAGAATTTACTTCTACTACTGTTTCTTCTTCTACATCAACTTATTCTTATATTTATTCTTTTTTCTTTTTATTTCTTTTCTTATCCTTAACTTTATCCTCATTCTTGATCTTATTATTTTTCTTATTCTTGTTTTAATTCTTACACCTTCTTTTCCTGTTCTTTTTCTTACCTTTTTTTCCTTTTTTTTTTTTCTCATTCTCATTCTTGTTCAGTGCAAGCTTCCCCTTGGGACAAGTCCTGGTACCTACCGGCTCCTTCTAGGGACAGTTCCTGCTCAGTTGAAGCTTCCCCTTGGGACCTTTCCTGGTATTTGTTGATTTCTCCTCCGGACAGCTCTGTGTGTTCCTCATCTTCCCACTGGGAACGCTCAAACTCCCCAGCCAAGGCCACCTCCTCAGTCTCTTGCTGTGCCAGGACTGATCCCCTGTCTGCCTCCTGCTCCTCACTGGGTCAGCTCCTGGACCGTGTAATCTTTTCCCTGCAATAGCTCATTGTCTCTGTTGTTTCCCCCTTGGGAAAACTCTGTGTCTCTCCTGTCTCCTTCCCATTGGAACGTGTACAGATGGCCTCGCACCTGTTCTTCCAAAGGAGACAGTTCCTGGTATGCCTCCCCTTCCCACTGGGACAGCTCTTGGCATGTCTCACCCTCTTTGTCCAATTGGTACCACTCCTGGACTGTCACACTTCCTTCCCAGTGGGACACCTCTTGCTGTGTGCCATCTTCCCCCTGGGCTCTCACACCTACCTCCCTCTGAGGCAGCTCTTGGGGTCTCACCACTCCCCACGGGGAAACATCCTGGATCGTTGTTTCTTCTTGTTGTTGGTAAAACTCTTGGACTGTCATTTCTTCCCAAAGGCGAAGCTCTTGGCGGGTAACGCCTCCCCACTGGGAAAGCTCTTGATCCGCGCCGTGTTCCCAGTCCTCGTGCGCCTCCTGAGAGAGCAGCTCCCATGGCACTGGGCTCCCCAGGGCTCTGCGCCCCTTAGATCCCCCCGGCGGGGCAGGGCGGGGCTCTGCCGTGTCACAAGGGCCTCTGGGCCCCTCCTACATCACCCAGAGCCCTGACACAATGCACCTGTGTCACAAAGGTGCACCTGTGTCACAAAGGGCCATGCCCAGCACCCCTTCAACAGCTGAAGCCACTGGAAGTGGCATGGAGCAGCCTCCGGGCTTGTGGGCTTCTAGCCCCTTGTTATGGTCTGGTTATTAAACTCATCAGAAATGCCTCTGCCTGAATTAAGGTGCAAAGAAGGCAAGGTGGAACATTACATCTCTGTCTGGGGGCCCCAGTGTAAGAAGGATGTGGGCCTGTTAGAATGAGTTCAGAGGAGAGCGACTGAGATCCTCAGAGAGTTGGAGAACCTCTGCTTTGAAGACGGGCTGAAAGTGTTGGCATTGTTTAGCCCAGAGAAGAGAAGACTCCAGGGGAACTTTAGAGCCCTGCCAGTACCTAAAAGGGCTCCCTACACAAATGATGGAGAGAGACTTTTTACCATGGTATGTAGTTATAGCAAAAAGGGCAGTGGCCTTAAACTGAAATAGATACAGATTAAATATTAGGAAGAAATTCTTTACTGTGAGACTGGTGAGGCACTGGCACAGCTTTCCCAGAGACACTGTGGATGCCCCCTCCCTGGAAAAGAAGAAATCTGTCAGGTTTGTCTTAAGTGAGGCAATGAGAAGAAGCAGAATGATACTCTTTTAATAACCCTGTGCTCTTGTTTTCAATAAATGGTTGGAAATACTAGTAGGGAGTCCCCTCAAGTACTTTATCATTTTTGTTTCCTGATCAAGTGAATGTTACATGAATCATCTGTATGGCCATGTAATTTCCATTAACAGTAATAGTAATTGTAAGCATATAGAAAGAGGGTGGCTTATCCTGTGATCCTCCCTATTACAAAGTAGTTAACTGATTAAGGTTAGGATACCACAAGCCACTTCATACCATCCGTGAACTCTCTGCAACCCCATTATCTTCATTAGGCTTGTGTGGGTGTAATTAATTGGTGTTTAGTTACCAGTTGTGTTGAATGAAAAGAATTTAGTTCTATTTCTCTTAGTTTTATTGGCCCCATGGTGCTAACAGGCTAAAGTGTAATTAAAAACTCTCTAATCAAAGTATATGTAGCAAGAGCCAAGGAACAAACCCAGTGAGGAAAAGCCTGTGATTGGTGTAACTCTGGCCTTTGAAAAATGACTGAGTATAAATGACACCCTGCAGTAGTTATTTTTTCTGGTTTTAAACAGTGAAGATACTTTACTTATATCAACATGTACATTGAAACCCCATCTGTATAACTGCGATTCAGACATTCTTAGGGGTGACATCATATTTTGATGTCTTCTCAACAGATTTTGCCCCAAATCTTCTAGATTGCCTCTTATTTTGGTTTCAGAGAGAAATGAGTCGTGTTTCTTTTGAAAGCAACTGTATGGAGTTTTTTCTCACCTTGAGCCTTTATTATAACTCTTGTGCTAGGAAACAAATTACGATCACCTTTTCCTCATTTATGATACTGTATTGTGTGTGTTCCCTTTTTCATGTGCATCTCCTTTGGGTATAAATACGTGGTGCTAATCAGGCAGGCTCTAAACCCGAGTATAATACCGCATGCTTAAGGGTTGCATGAAGGATTTGCTTTTTGCTGTTCTAAAATGCTTCTTTAAAGATATAAACTTGACCCTTAAATCAATTAAGATCATGGTCTCACTGCCATCTGTGTTCTTGTAGGATTTCACAGAGGAGTAATGTGTGCTCATTCCACTGACAAGGGCTTCTTTGAAGCGAGCTCTCAGTACATAAAAACTGCATGACATTTCCAATAAAATCAGGATTGTTTTTTTAGCTTGGTAATACAAATTCTCTTCTACAGATATATTACTACTTTTGAGGCATTTTAATTTTCTTTGAAAAAAGGCTTTAAAATTATTTTTATTTTAATGTCTAAAAGGCTTCTGTAGTGTTTCTTTTTATTCTTAATATTTTATATCCTCTAAGGAAAAAACTCCAGTAACAAAGCTAAATATAACTTCATGTATAAGATTAAACAAAAGATTCTGTCCTTGGACATGGCTGAACACAACATTTAGATTAGACTTTTAGTCTGGATAAAAACTCGCAAGAACTTAAGTAGTACATGTACCGCATATTTGGAAATTTCTAATAATTATTTAAGACTTCCCCCAACTCCCCCAGCACTATTATTTTAATTTCCCAAGTACTCATATGCGAGTTGATTTGCCTTGAGTAATCATTCTCCGCTCCAGTGGCTACTTCAAGTTGAGTGGGCTTTCGTACTAATTTCTTTCTAAACTTTGAGGATCCTTCCTGTGGGTCTGCTCAGCCCCCGCTGTGCGAGGGTGAGCCCGGCCTCGTCCCACGGAGCCTGCTGAACTGCAGGGTGAGAGCTCCCAGGCTTTGATTGATCATTCTAACTCCAAAGGTGATTTGGAACACACAGGATTTAAAGACAAGTTTTTGAGCCGAGATTTGACTTTATAGAAGGTTGTCTTCAAGTTTGTGGGATATAGACGGGTTTTGAGGTGTGTAGGTTTTTTAATGTAATGCACAGGTTATTGATGAATGCTAGGTTTGGATATCAGGAGTTTGCTACAGGATTTCTTTGTGTGTGCATTTTGAAGTAACTGTTGTGAACTTTAGGGCATTACTAAATCTACTAGTTCAAGGACCCTGATGTGATGGATTACAGGGATTTTTATCTGCACTGTCAATGTGCTACTCTGAAATGTTAACACACAAATATATACAGAGTCTGAATGTTACCAGGCTTTGTGAAATTCATATTCAGTATTTTCCTTTACATGAAAATGTTTGCTAATACATCAGTTACTGCATATGAGGTATTGACTTAATTCCAAAGAGGATGCAGCAACGTGGCCACAATACATTTATAGTATATAATACGTAATACAATTTGTACAAATGTGCAATCAAACTCAGAGATAAACAGAGAGTTAGAAAACAACAGACAGAAAATTTGTTACAATGGAATTACTCTTTTCTACCTGTTTGTTGAAAGAAGAGACCTTCCTGAAAAGAATTTCTTCATACCTTTTCAAAAGTTCTGAGCACTAAAACATCTTTTTTTTTTTTGTAATACTTTCCATTCATTACTCTGACTATGAGGAATTTTGCAGAAGATATTTTTTCTAATTGAGATGTTTTTAGCTTCACCTTTCAGGTTTTGCATCTTCTTTTTTATTGAAATAGAAATCTAAATTTGCTCGAGTATTGGTGAAGCAGCACTTGCAGTTCCAAATGCAGAAACTTTTGGGGTGGTGAGAAGCAATTTGTAGGTTTTGTTACTGATCAGCAGATCAAAGGTTTATATGACTGAGAAATAGAGCCTGAGTAGTGCACATGAGCTGGTGATCTGTGGAATACATGAAAAATAAAGTTTGAAATATGAGTTAGTTGCATGTAATAGCTGAAAACAAGATCACAACGAGTGAGAAAGTGTTAACTGAGTTCTCAAGTCCTTTAAATTGTGGACAGATTTTAAGAGAAGCCTTTATATTTCTTTTTAGGTAAAATGAAGCTGGTAGCAGAATGGTTTAAGGAGTTAAAAAAAAAGATAATTTGTACATTACAATTTGTACATTTGTAGGGAATTGTGATATTCCTGCATCCTGGTTTTTTTTGTTTGTTTGGGGTTTTTTTGTTGTTGTGTTTTGGTTTTTTTTTTAACTGTTGTTTTGTTCTGTTTTGTTTTGTTTTGTTTTTTTCTTTTTTTTGCTTAAACACATTGTTTTGGGGAACAAACTGAGTATGGAAGAAAAGGAAGAGTGGCATTTTTTTCCCCATGGTATATCTCCTGATTTTTACAACCCTAATCACTTGGGGCATGTCTTGAACTTTTAACCTTCTTTCCCCAGCACTGATGCAGTGAATAATGGACTCTCCTGCTTGACACATAACTAGATTGCAGTTCAAAGTGGATGTCACAAGCACTATTGCACCATCTGGAGCAAAAGCTTGGCTATCATCTCGTGATAAGCCCATAAGATCATATGAATTTATAACTGACTTCATTTCTTCCATTTCACTAATTTAGGTTTCTTTAATTCAAAAATGTGTTTGTTTTGGTTTTGTTTGTGGTTTTTTTTTTAACTTGCCTCCTGTTGCCATATTTTTACACAACTCTGCACAATTTTCAGATCTTTTATGAAAGTCATATGACATTTATAACTATTTTGATTCCTTTTTGCTACAAACAAGTTTAAATAGGTTCCCTGGGGCTAGGGAAATGTGTGAGCTGTGGAGGCAAAATTCCCTATGTTCCCCTATTTCTGTTGTTATTTTTAATTGTTTTCTTCACTTCTAGACTCATTTAGTTAATTAAAAAAAAAAAAGAAAAGGAAATAACGATCTTACATACTCTCTGCACATTTTTTAAGTGAGATGTGATTGTAAACTGAAAAGCTTTTTGAAGTCTGACTTCTGAAGAATATGTAATATTTACAGTTCCATATAAGACACTCAGACATATGTTTGAATGACATCCAGCTCATGCAATGAAATATACCTTATTTTGTAGGAAAGGAATCTATTGACTGGCATTAGTGCTTGGGGGTGTACTCATCCATGAAATACTGTTTTCATAAATTTTTTGTACTGAGAGAATCCCATTAGAAGCTCGTTGTGTGGCTTGTCTCAAAGCAGAAGATTTTGAGTGAGCCTGTGCACCTTTGACTTCCATTGAAAATCGATGACACTTGTAAATGCATAGCATTTCTGACAGAAAGGCTGGAAATTAAAGAGTTCCATGGCCATGAGGTCAGGCTGGTGGGTTTGTAGTGTTTTGGAAGAGATGTTACTCTTGAAGCAATAACCAGGCATGGTGCATTTGCACAGAAGGGATTAGTTCAGATTTCAAATATCTCTGCTTTCTAAAATTAAGCAGTGGCTGGTACAAACATACAGATGGTGAATGTTTCTAATACAAAACCTACATTCATTATCTTCAGACACTGAAAAAAATGCTTCAAAATTCAAACACATATGGACCAATGTAGAAACATTCTACTTCTGAATGTGGCTTGGGTTTGGAAAATATTTTTGGTTCAACTGAACAATTGAAAACTCTATGAAATAAATAGAGTAGTTGACATCATGACTTTTAGAAGAAAATGCTGTTTAATATTAACACAGCATTTCAGATTCCTAGAGCACAAGGGTACAGCTTTGAAATGAATTTTCACAAAACTTGATCTTTCTTTCCTGAAGCTATCCTACAATGTAAATTACAGATTCACAATCATTTAGGCTGGAGGAGTCCTTCTGAGATCCTTTAGTCCATCTCACCTGCTCAGGCAGGGTCCACTCAAGCAGGTTGCCCAGGACCATGTGCAGTCAGGTTTGGAATGTCCCCAGAGGGAGACTCCATAACCTCTCTGGGCCATCTGCTCCAGTGTTTGACTGCACTCATGGCAAAAATTATATTCTTGTCTTACACTGAATGTGCTATTTTTAAAATTTGTGCCTATTGCTTGTTGTTTTGCCAGTGGGATCTGCTGAGAGGAGTCTGGCTTTCTCCTCTTCATTCCCTCCCATCAAGTATTTATACAGATTGATGAGAGCCCCCTGAGCTTTCTCTTTCCCTGACTGAAGAGTTTCAGCTGTCTCAGCTTCTCCCATTAGGAAAGACACTGCAGCCCCTTAATCATCTTTGTGCCCTGCACAGGACTCGCTCCAGTAAGTCCTTCTCTTTCTTGCATTAATTGCACTGATGGAATTGCACAACCCTGTTTGGTTATGGTGTATTGATATGGTGTATTTCATTATATTATTGTAAGAAAAGTTATGGTTCAATGAAGCATAACTGGAATTGTGCTGAAGAATAGAATTCAGTGTCAGATTTCTGTCAGGATGTATTATTTATTAGAAAATATACTTGTTATCTACTGAAAATACTGTCTACTCGCTGTCTGTTGCACTGATAGGAATGTACCTTTAACTTTATACAGATCTACTGCTTTCTAATCTCCATTTCTTACAAATAGCTAATGAAACAACATGAGGGGAGGAGTGAGGAAAAGAGGTTTTTGACAGAAGACTGTAGAACAGGAAGCAGATAGTAAATTTGCATTTGTATGTTTTGTGAAAGGCACCTAAAGCAATGAGAAGGACTGTGTGTAAAACTCATCAAGCTTCAACCAGAAAACGATCACTACACCTAATGTGCCCAGACATCCATCATAAAAGTCATCATGTTCCTCAGCAAAGAAAGAGGATGCATTTTTTGTCAATTGCTGATGTTTAGTGATCAAGCCAAGAGTAGTACCAAATGTACACGGTTGTCTTTGTCAAAGTGTAAAACCTTCGGGTTTTTTGACTGTGCCAGTTTATTAATTCTCTATTAATTATTATATATTAATTTATAATGGAGTTACCTGCTCCATGCATGGAGAGAGAAGCAGTCCATCACACACAGACTAGAACATTCTGTGTGTAAGTAGGTGACACAATGAAATTATTTTGAGAAGTGCTTACTATTGTTCTATTTTAAAAGTTAAATGGTATCCTGGCACTTACAAGCTTAAATCCACAAAGAACTATTGGATCATCTACTCCTCACCTCATGTGTATATCAAGCATATGATCTACAAGTTGAAAGGCTTTTAGGCTTAAATCTGAGATGGATTACTGCCTGCCTGCAGCAAAGCATTTTAATAAACAGCATGGCTCTCAATTTTTATTTTTTTTTAATTCAACCCATATTCTGTGAGGATAAGAATCAAGAAAAAGAGCACAGGAACATCTTGGATTCCCTGGCTCCTTGTCAGAAGATAGCAGATCTTTTCTTTTGTGTTTCTTGCTTAGAAAGGGTCATTTTTTCAGGACTGTCATGAAGTGTTTGTGAAGCTCCTGCACTAGTCTGCTCTGTAAGGGAGTTCATTCAAAGGCCAAGTTGTTTCAGGACAAGCATCAGTAGCAATTACCACTTCTAGCTTTTCTCCAGAAGTGTGAGTTCTTGTCAAGGGCTCCAGAGTCAGACTGCTAGCCTAAGCTTCAGACACAAAGAGAGATCAGTTACTCTCAGTTTCCTCTATGACAGTTCTTCATGTTGAAGTTTTAGGTAGAATTCCAACTTTAATTTTGACAAACAAGTTATGGCACTAATAAAAAAAAAAGTGCCTCTAGCAGTGATCAAGTTTTCAAACTATACTCATGAAAAGAATTAGAGGAAATTATATTTCATATGTCTACAGAATCCTTTTATTTCACTGCTGCAAAAATCATCCAGCGAAAGCCTCAAGGTAATTTAGAATAAGTTTTGAAATGGACTTCAGAAATCAGTGCTTAGTTTTATTGGATACCCACACTCTGATGACTTCAGATTTTCGAGGAGCAAGTCCCACTGCATGTAGCTTTATATAGCAAAACGTAACCATGAAATTAGCTCTAAAATAGTGTTCAATTTCTGAAACATCCAATGTATGAAGAAGTTGTACATCTGGCTCTCTACATAGTTAAACTAGTCCAAGTTTGGTTGAATAATATTGCAAGACTGGAGCCTGTATCTCTCCAGGTATCAGTCACTGTTTTGGGTGCTGTAATCCCGTGATGTTACAAAAAACTCTCATATAGCTGCCTATGTTGGGGTTCCTCTCCAAAGAATAAGGAATTTCCCTATGTTGGTTCCTCAGCAACTCAGCATATGAATAGCCTGCAATGATCCAGCTGCTGATTCAGCTCTCTACTCTTTTCACAGAACTCTAAGAAGCTTTCAAAAGCTATTTATTCTTTATGAAATTCACAGTAAAAAGAATTGATGGCTATGGCTATGTGATGGCATATTATTGTTGACAGTGTATATGCAGTATAGGAAAAAAGAGAAATGGAAAAGGAAAAAGGATGAGGTTTTGTGCAGTTTTTCCAATTGTGCTCTGAGTAAATTTTTGCATGTGTGTTTTTTCTCTTGCTTATTTGCCCTGTCAGTCAAATAAATGGAGATCTTGATGTCATACAAAATCTCTAGAGCCTGTATACTTTAGTGATAAAAAGGTCTGTGGGTGAGCTCTTGAATCGTTTATCAAGGTGTAACATCACGTGGTTTTTGCAGTGACAGTGTCTGTTTCAGGTGAAGAAGTGAACTAAATAGTTCAAACTATTTTTGGTATTTTAATTGTACTTACATTTTAAGTGCACTATTTAAATGACCTTCTCTTGGTATGTCACTTTTCCATCACCTGTCATTTCACCTCAGAAACTTTTGTATGATGACAATATTTAAGAGAAGAATACGTAATATTAACAAGATATTATTTAACGAGATTAAATTTTAAAATTTAAAATAAATTGCATTAGTTTGGTCTCTAGAAATGGAATAGGAATTGAGGGAAATGCAAACCAGGCAATTCTATAATATCGTCTTCCAAAGCTGAAGTAAATGCAAGGAATACTTGGTGTGTATGTTTACATTGTTTAGGTTGTTTTTAAAGTCATGAAAATATAAAGTATGCTCAAAATATTGCCTGTAAAGTAAGATCACCCAGGAGAGCTGGCCACTGCAAACTTGCTAAATATACACAGATAGGTACCTATATAGGAGCTGCCTCTTCTTTGCCTCCTTGTTCTTGAACTTCACTAAGAGCTTTCAATTGCTCTGACATTTTCAGCAAAGGAAGTAATAGTTGTTGCTGAGCAGTATTCTACAGGCAATTATCTTATCTGATTGTTGGAGCAATCCCCACTAGAAAGCAACCAATGCGATCAAGTTAAATCATTACAGAAAGGCAAGAGAAACAGAAGGAGGAACAAATGGAGGGAAAAGGGGCTCATCTCATTAACGGGTGCCTGTGCTGCAGGGCTCAGAACAGCACACAATGAAGTCAGCCTGTAAGACAAAGCTGTGCAGTTGCCTCCTGTAGCTGTTGACAGGTCTGAATCCTCTCTTCCAGAGCCTATTGTGGCTATAGTGCGAGGCACCTGCAGAAAATGTGCCAAAACTAGGCAGGGAGCACTGGCTTTTCAATAAGCTGTCACCTCTCTCTCCCTTCACCCACCCCTCGAGTTCCCAGCAGGAGAGGAGAAGCCATACTGAAGAACTAGACTGGAAAATAGTCATGTGATGGGAAGAGGGGTCACATATAGACTCTTTACAGTTACCAACTTTCTGAGCTTTTTATGATTGAGCTTTTTGGGCAATTCACAAGGATTTTTCTTTTTTTTTTTTGCTAATACTGCTTTCAAGCTAAAAACCTGCATCATGGGGATAGACAAGTCACCAGATGAGTATCATTAGCAAATAATTTTTTAAAATATCTATCTCATCTTATTTCCAAAATATCTATCTCGTCTTATTTCTGCTCTAGAAAGAAAGACATGGATTTTGTTTCTGTTACTTCACTGGTAAAAATTATTTCAATGCTGCCAAAAGTACCTGCTCACTTGCTGTCAACAGCTGAGTCAAAAGATCAGGCCAGGCTTATGTGGATTTCTAAACTTAGTATTGTGCTTTAAAAATGTATATCTAGAATTCCATGTTGTTTGAAAGACTACACAACTTATTTACAAAGAGAATGCAAACACTTGTTTGTGTACAGATACACACACAAAGAGAATAAGAATTTACCTGACACAATCTGCAGATCCCAGAGCATTTAGGAAAGAGAAACAAGTGATACACAGTGCAACTGTTTGCCATCCACTGACCCATACCCAGCTCATCCTCCTGCAGTGGCCAGTGGCTCCTGGGCAGCTCCCTCCAGTTCTGTGGTGTGGAATATCCCTTTGGCAAGTTGGGATCATATCCTGGCCGTGCTTCCTCACAACTTCTTGGTCACCTCCTCACTGCCAGAGCATGGGAAACTGAAAGTCCTTGACTTCGAGTAATCAACACATCAGTGTATTATCAGCACTATTCTCATGCTAAATCCAAAACACAGCACTGTGCCAGCTACTAGGAAGAAAATGAGCTCTATCCCAGCCCAGACCAGGAGAGATGCACAGCCAAGGTTTGGGGTTTGTTTTGTTTTTTCCTGATATGGCATGTACATGGCTTGGAAACAGTCAGGGACTGGAATCTCTGGATAGGACAATGGGTGATAAAATGATACTATTATTATTTCGTTTTTTAAAATGCGGTTCTGAGAAAAACGATAAACTTCCATGGGCTTCAGAGCAAGACTGATGAGTTGGGTTTTGAACCAATATCTTCAGTACCTGAGTCCCCAAATTGTGGGACATCTACTTTAATCTCTTCCTACATTTGTACTTTATTTAGAAAGCATAAGTGATAGGCCATGAAGCTAGAATGTAGATAGAATGTAATGGAATGTACATAGAATGCAATGGTATTCTTTCCTAACAAATGAAAAAAATCTTTGGTTTGGTGGGAAAAAAGTGTTACTGGTAACATATGGCTGTTATAGACTGAGGGAGAAAATTCCAAAATCTAGGGTAATATGGTCTTTATCTGGCCTAAGGAATCAGCCCTAGTGCTGAATTTTGAGGAAGAAGGAAATAATGGATTCAAAGAAAATAAAAGTTGCCTGGATTGGGGGATGCTCATAGGAAGCAGACATAAAATATCACAAGGCAGTACATGATTCCGAGTCCTGTCCAGTTCTTTATTAGGAAGTATATTTGTAATAATTTAATTTTCATGTGTCTCTTACTTCCAAAATCTGTCCCAGGATTTTGGGCAGGTGTTGCTAAATTATGGACCTTCAGCTAAATAACCTGGAGAAAAAATGGAGTGCTAATAAACTGCCTCAAGGCTGCATACTCTTCTGTATGAATAAATAACTTTTCCCAGATAAACTGCTGCTAGTGGGGACTTAATTAAGGTAGGTTGCTAATATGCTTGAGGGGTATTTTTTGGTACTCTTCTGTCAAAGGTAATGTGCAATGAATAAAGAAATTACAAAGAAAGAGGAGGACAGTATATTCTTAGATGTTCATTCTTTTACACTGCTGTAGTATTTGATAGCTGTGGCAAAGGGTTGCAGGCTTACTGGATTAGGCACCTATTCTTGGATGTAACAGAAAAGAACGAGAACACAATGAATACCCTTCGAACAATCAGATGAACATGTGATTTTGTATCTCTGTGCTCGGGTGTGGGTTATGCCTGCTTTCCCTTTCAGACGTCCCCTTAGGCGTGTTGCAGGTAGGATTGCATTTAGCCGTTTGTTCACTCCCCAACACTTCCCAAAAGGCAAGAGTTTGTGTCTGATTGTTTAAGACCTTGTTTCTGCTTTGAGCATGTCTCGTTCCCTTTGAAAAACAGTCTCTACCTCCCCATCCCCCTTTAGAGAAAACAAGTGAACTATTCATGCAAAAAAGTGTGTGTGTGGTTGGGAGAGTGGGGGGGCGTGCAATGCCACCGACAAACCCTATTGAAATGCACTGGCTGTTCATTTACATTCACACTTTTTTTAATAAAAATGTTAACTAATGATGTTAAATGCTTTGCCAAAGGTCCTGGCGGGTCAGTTGCCGAAGTGCCATTTCTGCCTAATTAGGGCTCTTGTGGCAGCCCAGGGGCCTCCTGATGCAGTGGGTGACAAGCCGGGAGCTGACAGCTTCAATCGGCTCCTACAGGAAGGTTGGGCTGGTCATGTTTTCTAACTCAGCCAGGTGTTAGCTGAATGTAGGGGGGGTCTTGGCCAGACCTGAGCATTCGTTTGATCTTCCTTTCTTACACTTGCTCTATTTTGAGCTCTTCCCTTTGCCTGTCCCATCTTGTGTCAAGGTCAAGAATGAGCTTGACTAAATCAGCAATTTCATTTATCTCTGCGAGATCATTAGCAGCCCTTCTCCTTCCCCTTCCCAAATAAACCTTAGGCACTGGTGCAGAAACAGCACAGGTTCCAGAAGCCAGGAACTGGGCAGTCCAGATATGGAAAGGAAAAGGAATAAATGTAGATCCTTGCATAAATAATATCCCTCCTACTTCTTTGTTGCAAACCCATTCCGTATTATTAATGTATATTAAATAAACACCCTGAGTAACGCTTAAAAACATAAAATACTTCTGCAGTCACAATTAAAAACCTAGAATATGTTTAAAATTTTATTTCATCACTACTGTAGGAAAAATAGTTTCTTAAAAATAGCAAGAAAAATATAATAAAGTTTTCCTTTGACCTCACCTGTTTCTTAGTAGCACACTGACTGCCTCCATATGTGGCCACATGCTTTGGAACAGTTGACCAGTTTTAGGAGTCTTGAAAATTGGATCACAAACTCACTGGAAAATTGGCTATTTAAAACATAAATCTTTGTGTAGTTAGTCAATAGCACTTTGACTTCAGCTGAGTTATGCTAGTTTATGTTAACTGAGAGAATAGCCCTTAAAACATAAACACATTGCTGACCATTGTAAAAGTTAGTCAAGATTTTTAAACTGGTTTGCTCAGAAAAGGCAGAAAGCATTAGACTGATGAAGGGTAAATAATTTATTGTATTTCTTTAATGTGAGGTGAATATAATTTCCAGAAAATGTCTGGTTTATTGAACTTACAACCAAGACTTGTTTCTCCTAAATTTGGGCTGATTAACATAAAAGTCACTATGTGCAGGAATTGCTTTGGCCTGATTTGCTTTGGAATGGAACCACTGCTGCAGTAAAAGGCAGCAGTTGGATAATAACAGACAACTGGTTAATAATACTCAATAATATTAAGGGCAGGAAACAATAAAGGAAATTATATCACTTGATAGTTGTAGCCATATTGTAATGAGGGTGTATAGGGTTTTTTTAAACAGGAAGACTAAAATAGGAAACAGTTGCATCCCTTCTTATTAACGATGTTAAACACTTCCTTTTTTGTTATTTTTAATTTATTTTATTTGCCCTACTCTCTGATCCAAGAGACAACTCAAAAAACATTCCACTCTGGAGACAACAAATACTCTTCTGTTGCATTCAGCGAAATTCAATAAGAAATTGAAGACATCGACAAAAAGACATGCACAGGCAGGAAGAATTCCTCTCTTGTGCAGAAATCTGCTGTGCTCAGAGCAATTGCTCTCGCTGCCACCAGGTAGATCAGAGTGTTGCTCAGAACTGGCACTTTAGACTGAGCTGTGTGTTAGCAGTAGCCATGACCTTGGGGATACAGTGTGCGCTGGCAGTCCTTCCTGTGCTCTCCCACTCAGAGCAAGGTAGTGCCAGTCACCTTCTTAATAGAGTCTCTTTAATTCTTTTGCAGTTTAGGGCAGGAACAAGCTGTGAGGCCTGCCCAATGACCCATGAATCCAGTGAAGATTCACCCACTGACCTGCACTTAGCCGTGAATCAGGGCTTTAATGATTCTATATTTTTCTGCTCTTTTCATGTTTTCATCTTTTATTTCTATTTTCATATCAGATCGGTAGAATCCATCTGTTAAAGCTAAATACAGTGACATGAGGTCTGAAGAGGTCAGGAGCAGAACAGATTTCTTTCCTCCAGATGGAAGCTTTAAAACAACAGGGAATAATTACATATAAATGCAAGAATGGCCAGGTAACTGATCGGATTTTATCTGCCTGATCCTTGCATGATGCGAATAGAAGATCGACCTGTCCCTGAACTCTCTTGGCAGCTCCACGGAATGACTTAAACGAGATCAGCTAAAACGATTATACTGGATGGGTTTTAATGATTAGTCAAACCAATTTATCAGCTTGTTTCTCATTGGTACTTTCATTCTACCGCGATACACTGGCTGACTTTACGGAGCGGCTGCATCTTGTTGACAAAACAGTTTAGAATTGTGGAGATACAGCTTTTGAGTTTAATTGATAAGTCACTTGATAAAATACCTGGCCATGTGACATGCATGTTGTGATAGAGCAGCAGTAGGCAGTCATTGAGTTAAGCTGATGAAATTCTTGCCTTCTTGAGAATGATTTTTTGGCAATGTTAGGTTAAAATGCTAGAGCACTAACACCAAAACAGGCTGAAGCCTTTCAAGCTCAAAAAGACATCCACTGTAATAAAGTCAGAGTTAAATAGGGAAAATCTTAAAAAAAAAGAATCAGTCTAAATATTCAACCCTGATCTTGAGTATCTGGAAAGATGAAAATAAAAACCCTATAGGGCTTGATTGTGTTTATCTAAACTTTAGGGAGTCTGTTGAGGAAAGAGGATATTCCAGCTGAACATAATAGAGCAAATTCCAGAATGATTAGAGACTGTGATGTCTAATTAATTAGCTTTTGTGGTAGTTAATTAAGTGGTCAAGAGTAGTATATGAGGCAATAAAATCTGCTTCTAGCATTTAGCAGAGCCAATGGTTATTTTTAGGATACTGATAGTGATGTTAATCTATTGTACTGCAAAACTTCCATAGAAACATGTTCATTAATAAGGCTTAAGTTTTTTTTTTTTTATATAATTAGAGTAACAGTTAAACCCATGGAAAAATCTCATAGTGAACACTTGTGCAAAATTACTATCTACAGACACATGTTCTAAATTATTCTCACAGATATTGATCCCTAGGATGTAAAATTCTACTTCCCATCAGTAAAATGAGCAGGCAGAAAAAAATTGCTTCATAAGAACAAAGATGGGAATTTTCTGCTATTTTTAGTAGCTTCATGTTTTTATAGCTGTCTGTCTATCAATAGATGGAACCAGGCTTATCTCTAGGATTACTTCTGGGATTTCTGAATCTAAAATTCTGGGGTTTACTAGTGGTTCCCTGATGTTTACCATTGTGAAGGCAATATGACTTGTGACTATAAAACAACATAATATCTCCAGGACATTTCTAGGATTGCTTGGGATATCACTGTCCAATACTTGACATAATTTTTAAATTTCTTGCAAATATCCAGTAAGTTGAAAACGATGGATAAGTTGAAAATGGTGGGCAAGTTTAGTCTCCTGAAGAATAAATGGAAAGAAGAAGATTTTGACTTGGTGTTCTTCATCCTTAAACTTCTTGAGGACGGCCAGGTCAGATACCCAAGGCCCCCTGCTGTCCCCAGAAGGATTTCTTCATGCAGAACAGCAGACTTCAGCAGTGTTTAGTGTCTTGGTATTTGAAACCATGTGAAGTGTGATACCAATCCTTACCTTTTCCATACAAACACTTCCCAAATTTGTATGGTTTTGCCATTTCTCTGTTCAATTCAGAAACCCCACAATGTTCCCTTTTCGCTTATCTTTTTATTGAGACCTTCTGCAGCTTGTGGTAATAAATTTCTTTTTTTTCCTTTTTTTCTATTATTCACACCTAAAGACTCGTACTGTATCTCCAAACCGTTCTGATAGATTCCATAGAGAAGAAAATGGTTCAGGGGAAAAAAAATCTTCGAATGCATTTTTTGAAAAATATTGGTACTAAAGCTACCTTAAAACTCCCTGCAGGTTTAATGAGAGTGCCTGTTAAATTTTCTGGTTATAGAAGAGTAATTTGCTAAACAAAATCTCCGCAATCATACCTTAGTTGCTTGTCTTTTTTGTCTTTTAAACTTCAGAATAAATGAAAAATCGATCTGTATGGTCACCAAAACATTAAATTGTCTTATCTGTCACTTGTTCAACATCAGCTTCTTAAAAGGGAAAACAACAATCACAATCAGTAGTTTCTTGGTGCCTAGAAGAAAATAGAAGCTATAAATGGACAGATGAATTATGTGCTTCCAGTGGTTTTCAAGGGAAGCATTTACTGAGGGAGAAAATTGTTTTAATCTTATAACAACTAAGGAGTGTAGAGTTTGTAAAAACATGGAACACCTACACATAAACTTAATTTTTGTTGCATAGGAACAAATACAAAGTAGCTTTTAACAGAAATGGTTGGGGAAACAAGCTCTTTCATTGTTTGGTGTGCTATTTTATATCTTTAACAAATCTCTTTGAAGCACTCAGGAAAACCTAAACACAGTGGGTTAGTTGAGTGTTCAGCTTTTACAGTATCTAAAAAAAAAAAAGTGCAAATCTTCTTTTAACTGGAAATACATATCAAGTCATGGGGTGTATATCTTTTCTTTCTTTATTTTCAAGGAGTGGAGGAAATGAATAGGAGGAAGTAGAATCAATCCCAAACACAGAGCAGCTTCTGCATTCTTTTCATTTCCTTGTCCTGTGTTTATTTCTAGATTTTGCTAAGGATTCACTGAAGCAAAATACAGAGTTGCAAACCTGCCAGTAGGAAACATTATTCTCATCTTTCTTTGATTAATTAATCCTTTAATTAATTAATCCATTAGAAAACTCTTTCCATCTTTGTTTTTTCTTGTCCATCTGTTTTACATTCAATAGCAGAACGAAACAACAAAAAAAAGGGGATGGAAAAATCAGAAAGCTTTCAGGAATTAAATTGTTTATTCTCTCTTCAGGAAACTAAGTAAATAAAGTACTGGACATCCAGAACAACATAGATTATCAGTTAATAAAGACAGAAATGCAATATCTGAATCTTATGTAATAATGAGGAGGTAGCAAGAATCATCCTTAAAATTAAGCTGTTTTTTGACTGAAATCTAGAAGCCAGGTAAGGCTAAATAGAGATTCCCCTTTTATCACCATTGCAATGTACTGCACAGTGTAATAATGAGATTTTTTTAAAAGCTGCCCTTTGTGCAGGTGTGGAAGAACTGATTCACTCACTGGGAGGAGAAGGGAGGGTCGGAGGGGCAAGAAGATTGCTGAGGATTGGGAAGTGAGGCTGTTCCTTTGGGCTTAGTTCCAATGTGTGCAGTGCAGGGAACACAAAGGCAACCAGATATTTAAAACTGACTTTTGCATAAGGCGGCTCATCTGCCAAACCTTACCAAAGACATTTTCCTTTCTAAGTGGAGGCATAGGGCTGCATTGCTCAAAGCTGAGTAATGCCCAGGAAATGCAGAGCCCATTCTTTCTTCCACTGGTGTTAAAGTAGATGTGTAAGATCAACTATTAGAACTGTGAGCAAAATTAAGAAAGAAGTGAACTGGTTGGTGGGAATGTTTTTAGAAGGGATGCTTGGCCCTGGAGAATTTAGGGTTTCTTGAGATCTTCTTGCATGCAGGTTACAGCTTCACACACAGAAAAAATGCCCGGCAAGTTCCCATCTGCTTCTGCTTTATTTTACTGAAGCCACATTGTGGGAGGCGCCTCAGACTCCACTGAAGTGTCTTAATTCTGAAGACAGAATTAAGTGTCTTTATGGTTAGTGAAATGACAATAGCAAACCCACTTGTAGCTGGTGGTAGCACATGGAAAGGCAGCAAGTGCAATATAAGGGGTGAAATATGGCAAATAAGGGTATGGAAACACGAAGGCTCAAGTTCCTGCAAGGAACCTGACAACCGAGGATTTAGATCTTGTGTGGAATTCTGATTGCTGGCTTTCCTCCTGAATATCTGCATTCATTTGACCATAGGAGAAAGGAAGGTGAATGATATCTGCAGGGGCTAATATATATTTCTCTTTGATCAGAAATAGCAGTCAACAGTGGTAGCTGAAAATGCTTCAACTTAGAGAGGAAAATGCTTAGAGAAAGCAGGTACACATTGAGTTCTGAAAAATAGTATTGTGGACAGGCTGCTATTGAAGGTTAAACATAATTAATTACTCCTCTGAACACAGATACAGTTTTCTTACACACTGAGGGGGTTATTAATACACCTGTCTTTGAAACATGCTCTAAATTCTTCAAGTATTTGACACTTAGTTTTTATATCTTTTCTGTGTTGCTTTGCCACTGCTTATTACAAGATGGATAGCAAACTTACACATTCCATTTAAAAGTTTCTTTTACCATGAATTGCTGTTTTGAAGTTTTAAACATATTGTCTACTTGGGATTATCCACTGTCCCATACAAAATAACATTATTATTTTAATAGGATTTGATTATTTGGGATAGAATGGCCTGTTTATTGTTTCTTATGGTTTTTTTTTTTGTATTTGCACCTATAGGTGAAATGAAGTTTTAAAAATGCACTGAGATTTTCCAGCCTCGCAGATGTTTAGGGTTCAGTACATAAAAAATAAATGCAATTGCACATTACTAATTGTGATTCAGGAAATGTAATAGAAATTATTAATCTTTAGGATCAAAAGTTCTTCTTACATTTGATGACTGTGGTTTTCATGTATAATGAAAGATTTAATGCCTCAAAGAACGGATACCTATGTTCCAACAAACATGATACCCTAAACAAAAGGTGGTTGTCAGTGGAGATTCTGCCAAAGGGAGTTCTTCTGACAAATAAATGGTGTGATTCTAATTGGTGCAAAGCACAGCCTATCTCATTTTTTCTTCAGTCTTATTTTACTGGGTTTTGGGGCTACATTTGTGAGGAAAATTGTTAAATTCTGCTAAATTATTATGCCTCTGTTTAGGCAGTGCTATTCTTGTTTTTGTGGAAATACCACAGAGGGTCATATGCAGCAGTGAAAACCTGCTGCATCCATCAGTGTGGAATAAATAGTACACAAGATCAAATGGAAGTTTTCTGCATAAAGATATTTCCCAGCTCTTGTTCTTCCTTGGCATAGTACTGAAGGTGTTGAAAAATCAGGCCAGGAAAAGAAATGTTAGGAATAAAAAAAATTATTGTTAAAATGCCAGTCAATGAACTACAGTGGGAAGGTTTATGGTGAGGAGAAGAATTAAACATATGGAAGAATCTAGAAAATCAAAATTTGTAAATAAATACAGCCTTGAGGCTTTTAATATGTCAGTCACTGGCCTCCTCTACTGAGGGCAGCTAAAATGTTAACAGTTCTTTTTTGGGTGGATGACATTTAAAATCTCAGGAATGAAAAACCTGCCTTTTTCATTTTAAGTAACTGTATACAAACATGTATTTATGAAATGTAATTTTTGATTGCCACCAAGAGAGACTCGGAAGTAGGCATAAATCAGTCCACAACTGTTACCTTCACCATAAGTACTGTATAGCCTTTTTATTCTGTAAATTAGAAAAAAAAAAAAAATCAGAATTCATGTTGTTGTTTCTGTGCCTCCAATAGCTGATCAGGGTAAAGATAAGGTCAACAAAAGGTTTCTTGTGGAAATACCAGCCCAGATGAGATCTCTGAGGTCTCATCGTGTCTCTTGCAGAAATTTGATGGGGAAGCTAAGCCGACGAAACCAACCTCTTAAGTCTCTGGTCTTCAGACAGGAGCTCCCATGTGCTGGGGCACAGATTGCAGTGCAAGGTTGGGTGACAGGCATCTGCCCAGCCATTGCAGAGCCAAATCCTGCAGCACACAGCCCTGAGAGGGGAGCACGCCTTCTGGCAGGGCTCCTGTCAGCACTGGGTCCTGCTAAAGAGCACATTCCCCAGCTGCAGTGCCAGGACTGTGACCTTTCTTCTGCTCCTTGACCCTCAGATCAGATGCAGCTGGTCAGATAATCACCGAGCACACTGACCACCTGCATCTGATGTGTGGGATCCAGAAGTGGGAGCGAAGCCGCGGTGCAGAAATGTGCAATGACAGAGCGCGGTACAAAAGAGTCACTCAGTGCATGGGCCTTGACAGATCTGCTTTAGAGAACAGCTGGGGATTCTCCAGATCCCACAGCACGGGGAGTGGGAAGGGAAGTGCTCTGTGTGCTGCCAATTCCCCCTCCTGGCAGAGCAATCCTCAGAAGTCTGTTTCTGCATGCATAACTTACCAGCCTATCTGATGAGATTTGCACCACGGACACCACAGCTGAGGCTGTCCTGTAGATTGTGTGGAAAGCAGTTTAGCCTAAGAGAACATGATTTTTAGCCTCTTCTCCATTTATTTCATAGAGAGCTCTTGTTAAGTGTTCAGGTTTCGAGTCAATGTTATCAAAGCTACGTGTTTTGACAGGTTCTCTCCTGTGTGTGTGTGTATATGGAAAGGTTCTTCACGCACGTCCTAAGTTGAGAGATATAATTTGAACAGAGAAAATTATGGTTCATAAAGTGCTCTTGTTAGGTGACATGGCTATGGTTAGTCCACTGCAGGACAGCCTCCAGAGAGAAATGCATATTTCCATACAAATTACAGTATACTGCAGCCAAGAGATCAATTAGAATGTCTGCGACCAAGAACTCTCAAGTGTCTGCATTCACTCTGCCATTCAAACGAGACAGAAATGCGTTCAATTGGTGTAAAGAATTTGAACTCTTTCAGGGAATGTGCAGAGACTGCCACAAAGTGGCATTCTCCACGGGGTGGGACTTGCAGATTCTGTGAGATCCAGCAGGGAATTTTAAGGGTTCTGTAACCTAACGTTTTGTCTCCCGTTGAGAGAAAAATTGCAGGACCTGCTGAATATTGTGGAAAGAATAAGGATTTTCCATTGGTCAGATATCATGGACTATGCCAGCTCTCTGAGGTGTTACAGTGGTCAGCTTGACCATCATAAATCCACACTATATTGCATTTGAAAGGAGCTCAGAGCATTTTGCAAACCGTGTGTGCTGCAGACACAGCGTCAGCATGTGCAGTATTGAAATGCAGGTCTTGTGGAATGAAACATTACAGAAATAAAAGGTTGTAACTGTTTAACTATGTATCATAACAGTTCACAGGTCAAGACAGGAAATCCAGGTTTAAAAGACCTTGAAAAGGTAAAAGTGCATATTTTCAGGGCAGCAGAGTATGACATTGTCTAGTCTTTTGATAAGTGCCTCAAGATATTAATTTGTCCAAAAGTTATCAAAAACTATGTTTAGCAATTCCAAGTACCCACCTTTCATCAAAATGAACTAAGATCCTACCCTCTGACTGGAACTGTAAAGTTCAATTCTTATTCAAGTCCATGGAAAAGCTGCCACTGACTTCAGTATTACAACAACAATGCATTAGAAGACATGAAAGCTATCCTAGCTTTCACTTAATAAAAATTAAATCCTTACCAAATCAAATAATTGAAAAGTAATAGAATTTAAACATTAGAAATGCCTCTAATAGTTATTTCTGGATAATACAGTTATATGGAAGTTGATAATGTTAAAAATACTTCATACTTTAAAAAATGCAACATTTATCTACATTATGATTTTCTTTAAATATACTATTCCTATGTTTTCTTCTTTTTATCACTGAATGGTTTGAAATATATTTGCTGTTTTAAGCAAAAAGGCTCCTGCCAGCTGTTAGTGAAGCTTTGTTAACAAGTCTAGCTTCTCCCATTTAAAAATATTCTTTTACTGTAGGAAAGATGTTAAACTTAAAAGAGAGCTTTTATTCAAGGGCAGGATTTCTTTCCTTCATGATTCTTCTTCAGGGTTTCTGAAGGCATTGGTTTGATAAAGTAAATCTCATAAATTGTAGAGGAGGGCAGAGTATGCAGGTATTTCCTTTGAAATTCAGAGATCCAAATCCTCTGATAAGCATTTTATGTTGTTGTTCCTGTCCCAAAATTTCTAAATATTTTACAGAAAATATTCTGAGTTGGAAGCAACCCACAAATGTCGCCAAGTCCAACTCTAAATTGACTGGCCCCTACAGGGATTGAACCCACAACCCACAGCCTTGGTGTTATCAGCACCATGCTCTGACCACCTGAGCTCGTCTTTGCAATGTCCCTTCTGCTATCTGTTAACAAAAGAGATATTTTTCATGATTGTACGACCTGCTGAGTGTTGAACAGTCTTTTTCATAAAGAGATATGGGAGCTCTTTTCTTGTAGGAACTGGCTCGGGTTCAATATTAAATATGTGTTTTCAGCGAGTTCAGCCTAAAATTCTGAGAAGCCGTTGGTGTTTAAAATCTTCACCTTGCACTCCAGACCTCCCAAGCCACAGAACTTCTTGAATTCTGAGGGTCGTTGTGTGATGATTTGCTCAGAGAAGTCCCAGGAAGAACCAGGGAAAGGCTGGGAGTGCAGGCTGGGGGAGTCCCCAGGTGCTGGGGAGCCCCCAGGTGCTGGGAGAGCCCCCAGGTGCTGGGGGACCCCCAGGTATCGGGGAGCCCCCAGGTGCCGGGGAGCCCCCAGGTGCTGGGGGAGCNNNNCCCCAGGTGCTGGGGGAGCCCCCAGGTGCTGGGGGACCCCCAGGTGCCGGGGAGCCCCCAGGTGCTGGGAGAGCCCCCAGGTGCCGGGGAGCCCCCAGGTAGCGGGGAGCCCCCAGGTGCCGGGGAGCCCCCAGGTATCGGGGAGCCCCCAGGTGCCGGGAGCCCCCAGGTGCCCGGAGCCCCGGGATGCGGGAGGGCAGCCATCCCCGGGGCCCGGGGAACAGCGAGCACTCGGTGTGCCCGAGGGGGAGTGCGCTCTCCCGCCTCCCTGCACTCACCTGGCTCCCGTCGCAGCGATGTGCTGCTCCGCTGCCGGTTTTGGGCCGTTTGCCCGGGGTGTGTGCCGGCTCTGGGCTGGGCTCCAGGGACACGGTCACTTTCCAAAGCCGCAGCACGCCCTCCTCTGGACCGCCGTGCCCAGCCGCGTCCTTCGCAGGGAGCAGAGCCACAGAGCAGCGCAGCTCCGAGGGTGAGGCTCGGGGAAAGACTTCTCCATAAACTCTGTTTTCTGGAACAGAACGGAAAATGATGTCATACAGTGCATGGCATAACATACTGAACAACCTGTGGGATAGTCCAGTTATCTGTCCACCCAGTGCCAGAAGGAAAGCAAATTTGACTTTTTATTAATTTTAGCTCAGAAGAATATTTGTTAATACATTCCAGGCTGTCATGTACTCGTGGTAGTGACTGAATCAGGAAGACCTTTTTCCACGGACCTGGGATAACAAATACCTGGTATATGCTTTGAATGCTATCTTCTGCAAGCAAGCTGTTTATTTGATAGTAACAACCGGGTGTCCCTTGGAGGTGCTGCTGCAATCCTTGTGAATAAAAATAAAGCCAACCTTTTAGAGTGAGCTGTTGCTTGTTCACTGTGCAGTAACAGCTATGAGTGACAACTGCTGACAGCCTTCCCTCTCAAAGTCAAATTACTAAAAAACATCATACCAGAATATCACCAGTGTTCCTCAGATCACAATTTTAGGGCCATTTCTGTTAGATACACTTACCAACAATCTGGATGTAAAAGTGGAATGCACCACTTTTACAGATTTTTTTTTTTTTTACAGCAGATTTTTTGGGAGGTGCCATTGACTCTCTTGAGGGACAAGACACCCTGCAGAGGGATCTTGATAGATTGGAGCATTGGGCAATGATTAATGGGATGAAATTTGGCAATCCCAAATGCTGGATTCTGCATCTAGGAGGGAGTACAACCAGGCACGAAAATAAATTGGGAGAGGAGTGGCAAGTTTTTATTAGAAGACTGATCCAAATTGATTGAGACAATGACTAGAAAGCCATTTGTTCTTCCTCAGTTTAGAGAAGCAACTGAACAGGTCAGTAAAGTTATGTGGGTGAAGACACATATATAAAAAATAATGTAATTATTTAAATAAACCAAAAATTTTGGATCGGTTGAAGGAAATGGAAGGATGGCAGTAGTCTGCATTAGAAATAGTCCACTATTAAAGTCAAGCAAACAAAATACAGTTCATTTTGAATAATGTTATTGATCATTCTTGACTCTTCTAGCCTGAAGAGTGAATGACATTAATTGCTTCATTAAAAAAAAATTTCAATAAATACCCTGAAAGTATAAAGTTGGTACATTATTAACATAACAGAAATTAAAACTCGGAAAGCTCTGGTGAAAGCATCCCGGTATTCATTCCACCAGCTGCCGGTGACAGCCTGAACCACACGATGGCAGTGCGCTGTTGGCTAAAGACAAGGACTGCTACGCTGGGCTGAGCACCAACTTTGCTGAATGTACTTTTACCTAGGGTTACTGAAACTTTTGTCTTTTAGACTCATCGAATCCTAATTTTAGCACTAGGAGGATTTTCCCAAGGATCTGGTTCAATATATCCACAAAGAAACTCTTTGGAAAACAGCAGAAGCTTCTTTCCAATAAACCCTAGAGCATGAGGGTAACTTGAAGAAGTGGCAGCTTCTTCTCAGTTCCTGACTCCATGACCTTGTGAACAGTAGATCATCTTTGGATGCTAAATATAACTCCATGTTTCCACTCTTGCTGGACCCAATATTAAAACTGTTGTAACATTTAGTGAGAATTAGATTAGCCTTATAATTAGGGACAGCAAAGAAAGATCACAATTTTAATGTGTTTTGTAAGAAGCACCAGAGAATGGCTTTTGAAGGGCCATTTGCAAAAGTCTGGGTCAATGTGTGTGACTCCCTTCAAAAGTTGTGCACTCTGGCTTCAGAGGCCAGTGCCTCTCCTGAGGTGGAGAAAGAGGCAGCAATTAACTTGCTGACAGATGGGGAGTAATGGAGTGCCTGAGTGCTTGGAGTCTGATCTTTTCTTGGTGTCAATTTGTGGCAACTGCTAAACTGAGTGTTTCTTGGAAGCTAAGATTTTGTACGTGACCTTTTGCCTTGGTGATTAACTGCCAAGTCAAATACTCTCTGCAGTGGGCTTAGCTGTTCAAAGCACAAAAAAGAGAGAGCCAGGAGAATGACACTGCAAAATTGCTCTGTCCCATTTATTCATTTGGCCTAAAATATTCGTATCCATAATCCACAGCATTGCTTTAAAACAATTTCAAAATAGAGTATCCAAAAAATGCAACAGGGTTTTCAGTGGGGAACAGCCCATCCCTCCCTCCTCTCACATTTGTTGAAATTTAACTTTCTTCCAATGTGTAATGAAGGAGTGTCACAGGGTGGTTTGATAGTTAAGTTCTGCTAGATTAGAGGCAAAACAAACTCCAGAATTAGGACTCCTTCCCTTCCCCTAAACAGTTCTGAATGGAGGAAATGTTGTAGCTTAAGGCCTGATGAATCTTAGCTGTTACACAGGTGGGTTAGAGGGGCTATTTCTGAGGAAACCAAACTGGTCACTTGGTTGAGATTTTTCAAATGAGCAAAATATTTGAGCTTTAAACTCTGCTGGGTTGTGTAGCCCAGCTTTTTTAGGAGCTGTAGAAAAAAATTCCAGCTCTGTGGGTTTACAGTAATTGTGCAAACACAGACATTAAGAAGAACTTGCACAGGTGCAGCCAGTATGTGCAGCACCTTACAGTGAACATGAGGGCTGATTTCCAGCCAGTGGGATACCAGCTGTGCAGCAGAGCAGGTCACAAAGTCCTGGAGCTGCCTGGGCCATGCCTTTCTGGAGAATGCCTTAGGGACAGGCGGCAGCCTGGGTGGGCAGTTGACAACAGCCACCCACTTCTATCTTCAAACTATTTCCTAGGTGACATCATCTGTTCATAACATCAGGTTTAAAGTTTTTAAATACTTTCTGGTATTTTGTATAAACAATTTTCATCCTTTTATCCCATTACAGTTTTTTTAACCGCCAAAAATTATCTCCAGACTGTGAGTCTGACCTCATAGTCCTCAGATTCATGTCGAAGGTTGGGTAACACTGGTTACACCCACATTAGTGAGCTGCTGCCTTCTGAAGGTAATTAAATATGTCCTACCCAAGCACCTTAATAATTTTCACTCTTCTCTGAATCCCTTCCAATTTCCCATTAGGCTTTGTTACAGTCATAAAGATTAGCAAGAAAGATTTAATCCTGTTTCTCAATTTCCAAGTCATCTTAATGTAGCTCAAGACATAACATAGTTATCATAAAGAGAACAGCAGGTTCTGCAAGAGATTAAAAGAGCAGCATGATTTTGAATAAGCTGCAAACTTTAGAAAAATAAAACTGAAGGGCCACTAGGAAAGGATTAAAGGAGCCATCCAGAGACAACACCAGTGCTCATGTGTTTCATAGCATCAAAAAGACATTAAGAATTTTCAGCAAGCTAAATCTATGGGTTAGTTAACAAGATATGCAAAAAAAAAATGAGATAAAAGTATGGACTTTCCAGTGATGATATTGGAGCAGAGATTTTCCAAAAGAAGGTGAGAATTTGGGGCTAGTCTGTCCTTTTGCTTCTGGAAATCTTTTTTATGTGAAAAGACAATAAGGAGCAATCAACCCTGTTCTTAAATGCTGTGTGTTTATGCACATATCTATGTATTAGATACGTGAGATCTTTTGGATCAGTTTGGGAAAGGAAAGGGCAAATTTGTCTTGCTGATGTGCAGCTGGAAACTGTTCACTACAGTTGTTTGAGAACTCTTTGCTCTTTGACTCTGACTGCTCAGAGATTGCAGGTGGTAGAAGGGTTCAACACCTTTCATTTGGAATTTACTGTATCTACAGGATATTCAAATTATTGCAAGGAAGCTTCCTTGCATTTGTTTTCCTTGTGCACCACTGGGACATTTTTGCTTATCTAAAATGTAATCTTTCTGCATTTCCAGTGTCTGAGTCTAGATATGCATCACCTTTCACAGTGCTGTAGGTCTCAAATGTAACACTGGAAGTGGAACAGCGAACTGGCTTCAGGTTTACACTGCTGGAATTGTAAGCAGAACTTGACTGACTTCCTCCACAAAGTTAAGCTTGCATATCAACTTGGCTGAAAGAGAAAGATCACATGGTAGGGCACAGATGAATCAGCTGGAACAGCATCACTGGCTGTTTAGAAAGCCCTGGCTCTGTGTTTCTGGAGCTCCTGTCATAACGCTTTTTTGGGTATGTTTAATGCCATGCATGGGGATGCCCAAAAGCAAATGCAGTGAGAATAACACTGAAAAGGCATGAGTATTTTTTGACAGTGGTTGAGAGCTTACAGGTTTTGTAGAGAGCCCTGAATGAAACCTCCAGGCTGCTTAATTTATGCCTGAGAAGAAAAGGTAACTTAAGGATACAAATTTATTGTAAAATTCAGGCCTTGGGACAAAGAGGGTTTGGTCTGAGCATTGTGGCTTTTGTGAAATCTAAGGGCATGGTTTCAAACTTATGCTCTCTCAGGTTGGTTCAGATTTTTGTTCAGATTTTTGTTGATCTTGAATTCGGATTTTGTGTGTGGTTTTATTTCTGTTTTTAGCATATGTTCAGTTCATTGACAATATGTTGGCAATTGTGGTTTTGGTTCTATGTCACATGTTTGGATCTGGAGGGGCAAATCAAAGTGATGTTTATCCACAAATATTACTGGATTCAGATTTGCCTGTCCACCCAAAGATTATGTATGTATGTTTTGCAAGGAGTTGATTTCCATTTTGTGCTTGCCTGAGTATGTTTAACATCCATTAGCTTTAAAGAGGGTCATGCAAGGGTGCTGAGGGGCAAAACAAGCACTGCACAAACAAAATAGATAATGGGAGTGGGTTTCTGAAGATGATATTGTGCCATTCTGAAGATGTCCTTGACTGTTCCAGAATGCTTAGATAGCAACAGCTGCCAGGAATGCTTTTATCATCCCTGTTTGCCCAAGAGTCTGCAACCTTTCCTTTCAGAGGTTGGCCTTGCAGGGTTTTCTGTGCCTCCATCACCTCCTGAGGAGATTAGTTGAGTACATGGTATCTGGAGTAACACACTGCAGTCATTGGAAAATTTGGCTGCTGTGGAAAGTGGTTGCTGCCGTTTTTGAAGAGAATGATTTAAGTGTTCAAAGTCCTGAAGAATTTGGATCCACCATGATTTTGAAGTCATCTGTCTGGATGACTTCTAACTGCAGAAGTTGATGTTACAGTAAGAGTACAGGCTTAGAGGCTCATGTGCATCCTTTTGCTACTTTAAACCTTGAGGGAGCTGGATACAAGGATTTAGGGAACTTTGAGCCAATGGGCATGTGTTTAACTTGCATGCTGTGCAGCTTTTGAGCTTTTGATATTGAGTATAATATCTTTCTGTTCTCATGGATTTTCCTGCAGAAATGATCGTTTTCAGTAGGAAGGAGCAAGGAACCTCTACCACGGAAACTCTGCAAAGAATTTAATTTGGGCCTTTTTAGCTGAGTTTTGTAGGTTTTTAGTTTAGTGGGGGTGGAATGCCTGCTGGTTTGTGGGGATAGCTGTCAGCCAAACAAGTTTGAAACTGGAGTCTACCTGCTGGTTACCTGCAAACAAAGATAATGAGCAGAATTTCACCCCTCAATGGATTCATACTATCGCATCTCTTTTCATATTCAGGGTGGGTATTTCACATTGATACTAACAAACTCTTCTGAATTCTCATTAGATTTTGTATTTTAGGGACCATTTAGGTGATATTTCCCGTAAAGATTTAAAATTTAAAATTCTTTCCAGGCTTATTGTTGTGATTTATTTATTGTGACAAGTGACATTACTTACATGAAGGTATTTAAAAGACCTCTTGCTGGGATAAAAAGAAATCCAGCTGGCTTCAACCTAGACCTTTAAAGGTATTTGAACACTTCAGTCCCTGGCACTGCCTTTCTTCATGTCTTCAATGAGCCTTGTAGCTAAACAGAGTCCTCAGTTCCAGAATTCCCTTAAGCAATTTATAGGGAAGGGCTGGATAACCCAGAGCAGCCCCACATATGTCAGCAGCGTGGAGAGAAAGTCTGACTGAACAAGACAGGAACATCAAGAACGGTGATGAGAACTAAGATGGTCTTGGAGCAAGCAGACACTTCCATTTGGATTCCTAAACATGTGGGGATTTTCTAGAATTAGGGGTACGTCTAAATCATACTGTGTGAACACACCGTGAGGGTGTGAACAGGAGACATGCAGGAAGTGGTAGAAATGCCTGCAGAATGCTGGTACTTCCTCAGCATGATTTGGAAAGGTCCTGAACCTGCATATCTTGATAGCAAGAGGAAGTTCAAGTCTCCCTGTTAGGACACCAGAACACCTGTTTGACAGGCACCTCTCTCTCCCACCTCGTACATCTGGACGGCTTTTGGCTGAGGTGTGCTCAGAGCATCTAAAAGGATCAGACAGCACGGGCAATAAAACACAGAGAGTCACACTTTCAAAATCCTGCTTCTGTTCCTGAGGCCTCAGCTGGAGCTGAAGCTGCAGGCAGCTTATTAGCTGTGCAGGAGTATCAGCATCTGCCAGCTGGCAGTAATTCAGGTACCCACAGACTTAGAAATATGCTGCAGTAGCACTTGGTGAGAGCAGTGCTCCCTGCCTGGTGAACAAAGGGACCTAGCAAGAGGCCAGTCCATCTCTGTTACCTGGTGCTCCTGCTCCAGGAGCTGCGCCGTTTGAGAACGTCAGCCACATATAAAGAAACATTGCAAACAGAAGAGTCTATAAAGAGGAGACTTAGCAGTGGATTGAAAGGAATAATGATTGTAATTACTCATCTAAAAATTGTATTTTTTCCTATAAACTTCACCACATTGACAGGAAATTATGGTATGTATCCACATAAAACCTGTTCACGCATAACACACAAGATTTCAGATGTGAGTACAACTGCTTCTCTTCTTTTCCTGTGGTAACTGTATATATCCAGCCATTCAAGGTCCTTCAAATGCCTGTAGGTTGGAAGTCACAGATTTAAGAGTAGTACCTCAAGGCAAACTTAATTTTCTTTCCAGCAAAAATCCTTGTAATTGCTAACAGACTCTAAAATCTTGCAAACACACGAGTACACAGAAATATCTATTACAGGGAAAGACACTTGTGCCAATAAAGTTGTCAAAGGACCTGGAAAGGGAGATGACTTTACAGCTGGCTTTGAAAAGCAATTTTACAATTATCTCCTGTGATTTTTGCAAAGGATTAGGTGCCTCTGTGTGTTTGAAAATCAAGATAGGCATCTAGCTATATCCAAGTACTCTAAATACTCTTTCTGATGTTCAGCAGCTGCAGCTCAGAGGGAGCAGCAGTAAGTTTGGCTCTTTGAAAATCTAAAATTAACCAGTCAGAATTAGTGAGCACTTCTGAACTATTGTTGCCCTGCCCTTAAGTCTTGAGGGATACAGAACCCTCACAGCTCCCATGCAGTGCTATTGAAAATGAGTTACAGATTCCTGGGAAAAACTGACTTTATAAACTCCTTGTTTAAGTTACCTCAAGTGCAAAATTGAGATGATGAGAGTTAAGTGTATTGCTCTTGTATGGATTAGATACCCAGTATTGAATTCTTCCAAGAAGGAAGGGTAACTATAAATAGTTACTTATGGCCACTTTCAGATTGCTTACATCTCCATTGTCTGCATGATATGTTTATAACTGGGAATGCAGTTTTAAATTAACATAATTCCAGGCCCATTTATCTGCAGAAAGTGCCCCTCAGATCTGGCATCGGTGAACAGGAAAATGTATTTGATACAAGCACCCTATTTTTCCCTGTAGCCATATACATTATTTCATGTCTTATTAACATAATCTATCTACAGTGAAGTTTATAGGCCTTGACAGACAGCACCTCGGGTGAGAAAAAGGATGACAGAGAAAATTTACTTTTACAACGTGAGTCCTTCTGAATCTGTTCTTAGGCAGCTTGACACCAAAGGCTATAAACAGTCTGGAATCTGAAACCTTTTCTGCAATGACCTTGTTTTCAAAAATACTATTCTTATCTACTCATGCTTATTCTTCTCCAGGCCACGACTCCTTGCTGTAAATTCCTCACTATGTGCTCCTTCTGTTTCTTTAGCAGTACCTTCATAGTTGTTTTTTTGTTTACTACCCACTTTTGTTTAAGTCATGCAATCTGAAGACCTACTTTTATGCTAGCACCAGAATTATGTTAGTGAACCATTTGATATGATTTAAACTTGTCGTCTCTGATTGTTTCTTTTCCATTTCTTTGGAAGAAGGCTATTCCAGAAGGAATTCCAGTGCATTGAGCACTGCACTAAATTATAATTTAAAGGCAGTAGTTTTGTACATTTCAGTTTAAAATTGCCAATTCTTTATATTAGTAAAAAGAAGGCCACTACTTTCTAAATAACAGAGGAGTCATATGCAAGCTCAAGGCAAAAGATTGAAAATAGAACTCAGGCAAAAATACAGTCCTTTGGAAGAGAGATGTCAAACAGATTTGAAGAGTATTTTTACACATATTTCACTATTTATAAACACTGTCAAGCATTTCTTTTTATAAGAAATGTTATGCTGCCATTCTAATCAAACCAAATGCAGGCTCCTGCGATGATGGCTTTTTTATTGTGCCTGCACCCTGCCCATATGACAGATACTTTTTGCAGAACTGATTTAAAGAAGGCCCAACATTTACTTTCATTGCCCTGTGTTTCAAAGCCAGGGATCTTGGATGGACAAAGATCATCTCAGGTGTGAATGCATTAATCTCAGTGCATTTCCTCTGTCTGGGTTTCCAAATGTCGTCCCTGAGATCTGCTGGTGTTGCAGGATTCTGAAAGCAATCCAGTCTCCTTTGCAGCGTGACCTCCCCTTGTTTTTTTAAAAAAAATCTAAATTCCAGATATGTAGCAGCCTTCTTAAAAAACCTGGATCCAAATTCTGTGACAGCCACTGTGGGGATTGTACACACAGTTCCTGTGTCAGAGCACGGGTGAAGGATGTGCTGGCTATAGAATGTCTGCATTAAAACCACCAGCATATATTACACCTTCTGTTATACAATTCCCAACCACCAAGGCAGCTATCACCTAACCTGATTTAAAATTATTAACATCAAAAAATTAAAAACAACCAAACCACTGAGAGACTTTCCATTGATTTAAAAAGACTTTGGATCCAGAGGAAAGAAGCTGTAACCAGGGTTTGCCCTCATGTCTCAAGTACAAAAAGGCCTGCAGTATTCCTGTGCTCAGCGAAAATCCCAGCTTTATAAATCACACATGCATACACAGAGTAGCAAAATAATAATCTATGTCTTTTTCTAAATGCTAATCTTCACCAAGAAATAAAAAGCACATCTTTTGTTGCAACTAATGGGGTTAATATTATGGGATTCTTCTTTCACCAACAAAAAAGCAAATTAATATGATTTCATTATGTTTCTTCAAGGAACTAAAGCATCATTTTTCTGGTAGCTAAGTTTAAGAAAGTGACAACATTTAGGTAAGAATGAGTTTTTCTCCTGAACAAATTCTTGGTTTATTGAATTACCAGACCAGAGCAGTTTAGTAATAATTCAGGCTAAACACTTAGAGGAATGTCAACAACATTCTTGTCTGCTGGAAAAGAAGACTAAAATAATAAATCATTATTGAAAATACCTCAAGCAAATCCAACAGATTTAATAGGAGGAATGATGTTTCTTGCATTGTATGTGCCATTTTAAAGATTTTGGTCCAGTTTGTCGTAATTAAATGAGAATGAAAAAATAAAGGACATCTCCAACTCACAGCTTTATGCTTCACCAAAGCAAGATTTGAATCATGGTTTCTGATTACAAGAACATTTTAAGGCAGTAGAGCTCTGCTATCTTTTTTTTTTTTGTTTTAATTACTGAATTCTGAAGTCAGAGACAAATTGTATTCTCATTTACACTTGTGTAAATATAGGAAATAGCTAATTTTTGCTTCCATTTTTTATATATCTGTTATAATTAATTCAGTATTCATGTATAGAAGCTAGCTATATTGGATATTTCAGTGATGCTAATCTTGTAAGATGAACTACTTTTCTTAAAAATAGTCATGTCTTTGTTACATGACTGTTAAATTGTGATTTATTATATAATTTGACTTTTTGCTTACTTGCTACTACTCATGGTATTCCCTCCTCTTCGCAGGAATAATACAACTTATTGATTCATAGCCTTTATTTTAGCATACTAGACTCCAGACTTAGAAACTGTAAAAAAAAATGGTATTGATGTCTTTCCCCAGGGAGACTTTAAAACAAGTGATAGAATAGTATCATCTTATGGAATTTGCATGCCTTTAGTGATTAGGGATGAAAAAATTAGCATAGGTCTCGTACAACCTGTGGTGAGATAATTTAGACATTGAGTGGAAAACCTCACTGGGTTCATTTGGGATATTCTGTGCTTCCATTTATATGTTTGTGCCCTCATTAAAGATTCCAAAAATAGAACTACGTGGGATTAAAAGAGAATATGCAGAGAGGAGTAGCACATCAAGATTTTGAGAATATGTCGGTGATGCTCATGACACCATTCATTTCAGACATTTCAACCAAGAGTAAATAAATGACTCACAGTGGTGACTGACTGATGACTTAGCCTTTTAATTTTTACAAACGTGTTAGTTATCAGAATTTTCTCAAATGTTTTGTAAGAACATACTTCAGCCAGTAGATTCATGCTAAAATATCTATCTCTACTATGTCTAGGAGCATTTCTATTTTTCCTTCCTGTGATTTACTGTGCTATTTCTGCCCATGACTGAATAAATAGTACCATTTGATGCTCTAAATTTATTTTTCTACCAAATATTTTTTTAAAAGAAGTTGTGCTCTGAAAATATCCAACATCACTTATATTATAGATTTCTATTTCATAAACATTCCTAAGACATATTTTTGTAAAACATCTGTTACAAGAGCTTAGCCTTTTATTTTTGAATAATATTCTTAGAAGTAATATTCAAATTATATAATATTCATATAGAAGATGTTCATATATATGAAATGTTAAAGGTTGCAAAACCTATCAAAATATATTTGTAATGTTAAAAAAAAATCAATATTCACCAGGTACTTCTTAAGAGTGTCAGAGGGTTTTTGCTTATTTTTTATTTCCCTGCAAAATCTAAAATGTCCCTGCTGCATTGTTAAATGTCAGATGGAAGCTGGAGGTCAATGGAATTCCTTAGGATTTACTCCAGTAAGTAATCAGTTTGTCCAGCCTTAGATGGAGCCACCGATTCCTCTGCATACTGCAAGTAGCTTCTGGTGTTATTTCTGACCTAGTCTATGACTTTGCTCACCTCCATTTCTGCAGCTGGCCTTTAAACTTCTTTCATTCCTCTGTACGTGTGTGTCTCGGTGGGATCACTTCTACCCCCAGACAGAGGGTGAGATGGATGAAATGGGATGTGCATCCCACTTTTCCAGTTTATTCTGTTCTAATCTGCAGGATCTGGGTGACATTTTTATTAGGTTCGGATATTCTCCAAAGAGTTTCTCAAGGAAACTTTTTTCTTAGGGAAAAATCCCACAAATCATTAAGCTGATAAAACCTAGATAAAACCTAAATGTCTGCTTATGAACAATCAGTCTGTTGAGACTACATATAATTCTAGATTCAGATTTTCCCCTTGAATTCAATTTGTTTTGGGTATCATGTCAATCATGTGTTGCTTGTCCTTCAGCATGCTGCCTTTTCTTTCTAGTATTTAACTGGCCCACAGGAAGCTTCAGGAAGCAGTTAGGAAAGAGCCTGGTAGCTCTCATATGTTCTGGATATTTCTGTGATGACATTTTTCTCTGTCACATGTGCACAGTGAGAGAATGGATTCCCAAGTCACTCCATGAGTCTGATAATTTTCCGAGTCCTTTCCCCTTTATATTGGCAAATTTTGTATTCCTGAGCTGCTGCAGGATATTTTTAAGGGACTGAGCTCTTCCTTACACTGCAAATAACCCTGCAATTTTGCTAATGCTGCATAATCCAGTGAAGCAGTCTGCAAGGAAGGCTGTGAACAGTGCTACCTAAACTTGCCTCCTGAGGGGTACAGCTTTCTCTGGAACAGAGAAATAAGATGTAAAGTAGGCAGATGATTTTGCAGAATGTTGTCCTACCTAGCTGTAGTTCCTTGGTTTTAGAGGTGGCTGAGCCATCTGCCACTTTAATTGGCTTCAGTGGGAGCCAACATGCTCATCACTTACTTAAGCAGTGTACATGTTCACAGGAGCCATGTCACAAAACTAAGTTAATTGTTTGATGCATTTAGAGCTTTGTTTCTTTTAGAGTGATGAGAAATGAGTGGTGAAACAAGCCAATATGGATGCACAATCTGGTTGATATTTTAAAAATGCCTTGACAGAACAGCATTTTTTACTGTATATGGATGGGTGCATGTTTGGAGAGTAATAGATGATGGGGTGACAATGTTGTTATATAATAAATCTGTTTCCTCTGAGATTTTATTTGTTTGTTTGAGGTTTGTGGTTTGTTTGGTTTTTTTGTTGTTGTTGTTTTGCTTAGGGTTTAATACATCCAAGGTAGAGGAAGGGCAATGAATTAAAGGAAAAAATGGTGTTCAGGACATACAGTATGAGTGGAGATTTTGGGGACTGAACTTATCTTTTAGTTCTGTGCTCACAGCAGCTACCACAGACCACAGGGTCCATGAGAAGACTATAGAACATTCATATTTTGGGATGCTGGTCACACCCAGACAGTGTGAGGACTGTCATACTTGAAAGTACTCTCGAGATAAGTAAGTGAGCCAGAGATCTGTGAGCACAACACACTTCCAGTGTCTCCAGCCCAGCAGTTTTCCTGAAAAACCACCCTGCTGAGAAATGCTGGAGAATTCCTTGCAGGCAGTGTTTCCAGAGTAATACACTTCCAACAGATGTTGGGATACTAGGAATGAGAAATGTATGAAAGACAAGTGAAAATTATATAACCTTTTCCTGTTGAAGAAACCCTTCATGTTCCTTCGTGCACAATAAGCTTCTTTATTGAAAGGCTGTGACAGTGAGGAATAGTTTTTTGTTCTTATCTTTATAGAGATTTCTTGAGTATTAAAATAAAAGGCTGTTTTTAGGGAGGGGGAAGATAAAATTGCATATAGGGAAACAGATTGCCAGTTGGCTCTGTAATAAAAATAATTTCTAAGTTTTTATACCAGGAATAAGCAGAACTGGAGAGGTTAAAGTGCTGTAAAGGGGAAAAACTGAACAGCTGGAATGAAGGAGGAGACTGCAATAACAGCTATACAGGTGAAAAACAAAAACCAGGTATTGTATGTTTAGGGATGCTCCAGAAACTACATAAGAGGAAATTGTGAAGTCAGAAACCATTACTCTAGGACTGAACAGATGAACACAGTGCTTGATGAGGGGTTCCTGAGCTGCCACGAGGCAAGGCATGCTTACCTGCTTTCTGTTCTTTTGTTTTAAGTGTGGTGTAGTTTATTTAAAGACTCAGCTTTCCCTGGTGCCAGTACTGAATTGGGTGTTGGCCTTCAGTGGCTCACTGGTTTCTGTGTCTGTACATCTTGTTGCCAGGTGCATTGAAAACAATATTCAAATATTCTGTATTTCTTCCAGACCTCTGTGCCTGATGTTTCCAGCTCGCTGATTCTCAGTGCTACCCCACCACTGCCTCACTTAGACTCTTGCACTCAGGAGTGAGAAGCACACAGCTCTTCCCACTGACCAGACACAGTTTTGTGCAGCTCCTACAATGTGTGGGAATGGCCCTGAGAGGATGCTGTAGTGATCTCCAATTCTCTCATGAAATTTTTATTGATGCTAATGGATAACATGCATGTGGTAGCTCTGCTAAAATCAGGGCTAGGTTAAGCAGCTATTTTTCTTGTACTGTCAGTTTATGCCAGTGCATCTGAACCCTTTGTGTGATGAATGGAATGGTTTGAGGCTGCAGCTTTCTGGGGATCACCTTAGGCTGCAGATGAAGAGTACAGTGTATTAAATCACTTCTTGACTGCTCCTGAGAGATGTTCATTCCCAAGCAGATGCAAGGGGGAATTAACAGCAGACACTGCCCCAAGCTTCTGCAGAAATCATGCTTTTCTCCATAGTCACAGTAACACCTCAACAACTGAGTTGGTGCTTGAGTTGCACACTGGTGGGTACCTTGGTTGTCTGACACAACCATTTTGATGTTTCGGGGTCAGAAAAAGGTTCTTCCTTTCTGCTGCTACTCCCCTGTACTGTACTGAGCCGGCTGATGTCAGTTCTCTGAGAAGGAAAGAAATTCTTTCCAGACCCACACTAAAATTGACTCCTGTGCAAGGGACAAAGTAAAGTGTTTGTAAGAACAGGTGTTCAGAGGATGCAGATGACTACTCATGGCATCTTTTTCAAAATTTGACCATCCATTTTTACATTTTGATCATTATATTTTGACTCGTTTTCTGTTATGCTTATAAGATAACCTTTAAAACCACAGATTCCAAACAACCTTGCAAAATGACCATAAAAATGACAAATTTCCTATGGAGTAAGTAACAAAAATGAAGCCTCTTCAGCCCCAGGGCAGGCTCACTTGAGATGGTGACCTTTTCAAAAAGTGTTTTTCTTTCACATGAAATGTACTTTTTTTTTCATTTCCAAGGGAGAGAGAGATGACAAGAGAAAAAAAAATGCAGTATTTTATTGTTCTATAATTTATTTTTCTATTATTTTTGCCTTTATAAAACAAAATTAAATTTAAGGAGCTTTAGCTCTTAATTTTATATTTCAGATTGAAAATCTAATTTTACTTCAAATGCCTTTTTTTTTTTTAAATGTGGTTCCTCTCATTAGGTTTTAAAAGGACATACTAAGCTCTCTGGGAAAGGGTCTAATTTCTGAAACTAGCAGTCAGTCACACGCCTTCAAATATTCTCCTTGTGCATTATTCAAAACACCTACAGCTGAGTGTGTAACTTAGGCAACCTGGCTTGATATTGAATAATGTAGTCACTGCCGTGACATTCGGAAAGATGTCTGTACCCAGTAAATGCTATTTTTGTGTGTTGTCTTCTTGCTTGAGGGATCATGAAAAACTAGTCTGAGTACTATAGTTTTTTTCCCAGAAAGTATATGGATTGGATATGTGTTTACGAGTTTCTTGGTTGCTTTTCTTTTCCTCTGCCTTTGTTAATTACCTCAATACATGTTTAAAGCCTAGCATTAATTGCTATTGAAGTGCATTTAATCTGAAGCAAAAGTTTCTGCTATTTAAGTCTCTTGTCAGGAAACCAAGTATTAGAGTTGTTTGGTTTCTTATTTCCGAGGCTGTTTAATGACAGCATAAATATTCAGCCTGACTCTGAATAGGTAATTAAAGCTGACTCTTGGCCAGATGTTCCCTTTTGTTGCCTGGCGTGGAGCTGAGGGAAGAGCAGGAAGCGGCAATTGCAGTGCCCGCTGTCCCACTGCACGCCGTCCTTGGCTTTGGGAATTGCATGAGGGATGCCCAAGTTACTGAGAGTCCCCAAGAACAGAAGGTTACTCTGAGGGGAGCAGGGGAATGAGCTGCTGTCCCACCATCCCAGCCTGCTCCTTCCCTCTCTGCTCCTCAGCACTTTAGAAAATCCCTTTGTGCAGCTGATTTTGGGGGGCGGGAGAAATGAGTTCTGCATTTTCCCTGGATGAAATGGTGGATTTCAGGGCGAGACAGTCTTTTAAGTGTGCACAGGGTGGGTGAAGGCTTTTGAGATGAGTCAGTGTGCAGATGTGAAGAAATTTACTGCTTTAACTTTAACTTTTGTGCCACACCTGCAGTCCTCAGAGGCAATAAAGCTTACAGGGAGCAGAGCAAACGCAATGAGAGCAAGAAACCAGGGAACAAACAGAGGGAGTTTCTGAGTAAGCACCTGCAGTGCCGGGGGCTTTGCTTCAAAATTCGCTGGTCCTCAAGGGTTTCACAGGGATCCCACCTTGTGTGAGCAGCAGCTTCGGTGAGGGCACTTGGGAGAACTTTGGGTGGATTTTAAATTGTCATGAATATCAGTGACCTCCTGAGCCCGGGAGTCAGCAAGGAACCGAGGCTGTGCAAGGAGTGAATGCCCTTATTTATTTCACGTGAAACACTAGCACTGCTTTCAAAATAGGAATGGCTGCTGAGGCTGGTAAGTATGGAGAATCAGACCACGAAGCACGGGTGGACAAGAGGAAAAACCTTTTCTGGCTTCGGGATTGCTCATGGGAGGATACCAGTCTTATTTTCATTGTCTTGTGTTTGTACTGGCTTCTTAGTTCGCAAAACTCTTAACTCTCATCATGGATCAAGTGACAGTAGGGGTGTCTCTCTCCCAGGTCCTGGAGGCAAGTAGATAAAAATCACTGGAAGCAAGAAGTTCTTGGCCCGACAGCACTGCAGAACCATGTGGCAGAGTTCTCTCCGAAGACAAATATAAAGAATCCCATGCCGTACAAGCCACCCCATAATACATGATGTTGGGTGACCCGTCCGTGATTTCTGACTGTCCGGGTTAGGTGTACCTACACTCCCCTGACAACCC